>SNQJ01S0046538.1:28629-41132 GCA_010110895.2 Picea sitchensis
TTCCTTCATCTCATTATTCCACAATTAATCATGGGTTCTCTTACTCCACAAAGTGTCTTCCCGTGAGGGCTTTCACCATAAGGGGACCACTTTGGAGTTCATCCATATTTACTTCTTATCAACCATGAAAAAACAATAATGAGCCATATTTACATCAAATAATATTGGGTCCATTACCCAAACCTTTGTGCTACGGGGATTTCTTCAAGGGTTGACATCAATGACAACCAACCTTAATCAACACCATATACATCATTAGGCACAAAGCATCAACAGATCTATCTATCTATATCAAATCACTTAGAAAGTAAATACATAAACACATCAATACATCGCACAAAGCATAGCAACACAACATGTACGTGGTTCACCCCCACCCTGGGGCTACATCCACCAACTCTTCTTCTTTATTATCTTCAGTCAAGCTTCTTACAGGCACATAACATCAAAATCCTACTCCGCAGAAGACAAGATATATGTGCGCACTCCGCCAGATCCTCCTTCTTCTTGAGCTAGGGTACAGCACCAAGCCTTCCTACAATCACTTGCACTTAGCTTTGCAAGCCTTACATAGTATGCACAAAGCTCTTACAACTGTTGATCACATAGATCCAAAATCTAGCATTTAGCATTTCATCACATAGATGTCTCCTTCATATATCTCCTTACATCGCCTAGACATCTATTTATACTTTACAAAAAGGGCCTAAACATGGGTAAACCCACGGGCCGACATTCCCATACCCGTTACATAATACCAAAACCCAAAAATTCCTAGAAAGGGGCTAAGATCCAGCGATCTTTTCTTCTTCTTGCGCTCTGCCTTTCGATAGCCTGTCGAAGTCCAAAAATTGGTCAAACATGACCAAGTATCTAAAAATTTTGGTCAAGGGCCAACAGGCCCCCAACACTCACATGTGACTCGTCCCGAGTCACTCTGGTCTAGGCAGTTCTACTTCGAAAGCCTCGAGCTTGGCTCGAGCTACTAGGACTTGTTGTTGTGCCACGGCCTCCGGTTCAGTGAACTCTTGGATGACTGTATCGTTGATAGGTCCTACTAGGCATTGTTCTGTTGTAGTGACAACATGCTCCAGTTCTTCTCCTCGGACTTCGATCTCTACAAATAATTGGTAAGCCTTATCCTGTACAAGTTGGAGCCTCTGAGTTACTTCCATAAATATTCTTTGAATAGTGTGAACCTGCTATTGGGCGGTGCATTGCTCCTGGGATCGTTTCATTATTTCCACAGCGGACAAGGGCTTAAACTACGCATGTATAGTCTCTGTGTGTTGCTTCGCTTCCTGGAGATGTGACTCCAGTGCCTTCAATTCTGGATCCTCAATGAGTTTTTCATACGTTTGGGCACTGTGATCACTCAGTTTCTTGCATTCCATGGTAAGGGCCTTTATCCTTTCAACTGCGCTCTAGGTTGTTGCTTCTCTTTGATCCCTTACTTCCTGTGGAGTCTCGGGCACTCTGCGGAGCTCTAAATATTCTATGCATTGTTGTAGCTGTTGGATAGCTTCTGTGAGTTGTTCTACTTGATGTGTGACTCAGTCTTCTGCTTTTATTTCTAAAACTGTCACGGAGCGAAGTGCTATGTTGACCGCTTCTTTTACTTCAAGTTGCTATGCGAGCAACTGTTCCTTTCCTTGTTGTATCTGGGATTTTTCTTCATCAAACTTCACTTGGAGAGCAACCTTTTCCTGTTCTGTAGTGCTGCATTGTTCTACAAGTATGCCTTGCACTTGCTTCAAGGCTTGGGTGGCTTGTTCTGTTTCTTCTTGTGCTCGTCGAAGGCGAGCTTTGATTGTATCATCTATTCGGTGGAGTTGGGCTAACTCATATCCTAACTCTAGTTCTCCTAATGGTAAGGGCATAGTGGAGACTGCATGACTGGACTGAAGGGCCTGTTGTACTCATCGGAGTTCAGTTTCAATTCTATCATACATTTCCTCATGCTTGGCTTCTTGTTTCTCCACAATCTCCAATGAAGCATCATCCAGGGTTGCTATGATGAAGTCAAAATCATCAGTGGTGAGTATAGTCTTCATCTTGGTCAAGACTTTCGATTTATTTCAGGAAGAAGGTTTCGAGGGCGAACCCTTCCTCTTTTTTAGGGGATCAACCTCGTCTCTGGGTGGTGTTACTTCACCTTTCCTCTATTCATCTTATTTTTCTTTTACTTCTTCTACTTCGTCATCACCCCCTCAGTCATGTGATACAGAAGCAGTCTTTCCTAAGGTGTTGCTTAAGTCTTGGACCTCTGCAGTCTTCTTTTTTTGGGTTTGTCATGTTCTGTATGAGTGTCCTATGGGCTCTCAATGTCAGGTATCTCTACAAGGTTAGCAGGGATAAGGAGGTCCGCTGACCATTCCTTGGTGATCTCCTCGAGGTCTTATTTTGTAAGTTTATAATATGACTGGAGCTGTTGTTTATGTTTGTCTGCTCGCGTTGTAATGTAGATGAAGTGTCGATCTGCGATGAACTTCATCAAGGGTCAGAATCTATGTAAGGTGTTCAGAGCCATACGAGGTTCGGCCTCGATGGATATTTTTAGCTGAAGGTAGTATGTATTAAAAATAGCATTTGATTGTCATTGTTTGTTCATATCACTTGAGTACCAAAGTGTAGCAAACTTTGCAGCAAGCAGTTCAAATGGTTTAATATCTGGGAAGTTCGCACCTTTTGGCATCTCCCAGGAAACAAAGGTGATGAGGATCAAGAGCCAGCTAAAGTGAAATTCATACCCATGATACTGTGCTTCTCTGTAGTCTAGTTCCAATTGATTGACCAGGTACTTCGCCCAGTTCATCTGTAGGCCTTCTACGCACTTCCCTGCAAGGTCAACGACAAATTCGGTGACCTGTGTAGGTCACTTCTTCCTTACTAACTTTCTAGCTATCAGTTGTCACGCTAGGTGGACTGCGCCACTCTGGATGGAAGCTACCTTGTAGCCTCGCGTTCCTTTCTCAACATCATTGTATGTCTCTTTGATATTCTGTGATAGTGTGTGATCTGTGGTTTTTCCTTGATAGAACTCCTGTGGGTCAGGGAATTGCATACTCAACCCTGTGATCTGATGGATCAAAGTTGGATCAACTGTAATACAATGGTCTAGCCATAAGTAACCGCCATGGTAGCATGAGATTAGCATCTTGACACGGGCATTGACTTCCTGGTGCCTTCCGAAGTGTGGGATCTTCATGACATTCAGTAGGGTGGACTGCGTGAGGTTCAGGGTCAATGGCTGGGGAATTATCTTAGAATTATTTCCTTTCATCTTGTTCAGGTATTTGTATGGGGCGAGCATGTTATAGACCTTGTGATCTCCGAGGTTGAAGTCACTAAACTTCAGCGCTGTAATCTTGTCCTGGTTTGTTCGAACTGTGCGTGTCCCCTTCGGGAGGTATGTCATAACCAAGGTGTACTCAAATTCTCTTGGTACGTTATCATGGTTCACCACACCGGCAAGAGGTGGCATGTATTCAGGCAGTATGGTCGGGATCAGCTTTGCATTCGCTAGATCATCTCTATGTTTGGTTCTCTTTTCCATTGATGATCGGGATGGTCCAGCTGCACGAGCAGTCGACGGAGACACTTGCATTGTTCTTTTCAATGAAGCTTGTACACTTGCAGACATCAACATTACTCTCTCAGTCATGAGGTCGATAAGAACTTCTTCAACAATTTTCTCTATGGCACTAAACTCTTCTGACATACATGCTCAGGAAAGAATATATTAGGTTCAAGAGTAACTAGTCACTATAACGGGATGGATCACTGTGCAAAATAAACTAGTCTATGGGATATGATAATGTCAATTAGCAAAAGTGTTCTCGGTGCATGGTGCGACTGGATAAATAGGTAACTTGGTAATGGTTCTCTTGCAACAGGCAAGAATCATTCATTAACTCTACTCGGTTTGTTATGGCGCGATCTAACGGTATGGTGGAGAACCATAAATGTCTTTTTATCCATTCGGAGGGTCAGCCTAATGGTTATACTGTTCCCAATGGCTATATTGCTTCTCCATGGCGAAGTGTCATGTGACACTGTTCTGATATCCCGGCGAAGCTCCAATTTTGCAAGTTTTCCTTCTGCGAAGTTCCCTCTTGAACCTTCTGTAACTTTTCGATCTTAGCTCTCTTCTTACTTAGTTTTCTAGCCTTCTTTCCAGTGATATTCATCTCAGTATTCCTTTTTCCATTCTGATTCTTATCTTCTTTTGGCAGAGTTACTTCGCGATGTTGAGATTCTTTCAAGGGTAGTACTTATTCTCTATCTGGAACAGATACTTCAGTCTTTTGTGGGTTCTCTGGTGTTCTTGAAACTTCGACATTCAAGTCTCTGGTGTTAAATAGCTTCGATCTGTTCTCCTATTCTTCAATCAAGTGTGCAATCCTTCTAGTCATGAAGTCTTTTAACTCTCGCTTCTTCTACTCTAAGACCTCTTCTTCTTCTTTCCTTCTGGCCTAATTTCTTTCAATCCAAGGTTTTCCTAGTAACATAGCAAATGGTACGTTGTCCTCGGAAAATTTAATAATCTCAAAATCTTCTTCTGTCGAAGATCTGTTGGCATGCATAGATATTTGGGCAAGCTTTCCACATAGGTTTATCAAATTTCCTCTAAACAATCCTATTTCTCCCAATGAAGGAATCATAGAAGGCTTCCCTAAAAGTTCCCAATTTTTTTTTTTCATGATATTCATCTATGTATCCTCATCCAGAACACAGTTAATGTCGAAGTCTCATATTCTTCCTTATATGAATGTTTTTTCTTTGAATATCTCTGATAAGTTGATGTGTCGATGGTCATTCAAGGTTGCTTTCATCTATAGCAATACTTTCTCTGATTCTTTATGGGGTTCTTCTATAATCTTAGTTTTTGGATCTGCCTTAGGGTTGTCTTGTCTCATATTCATTCCTTCAAGCTTAGCAATCATTCTAGGGAAATCCAATACTCCATGGTCCATAGCTTTGCAACAAAGACAACTAGATCCTCTGTCAGGGCATTCCTTGGAAATATGTCCTGGTTTTCAGCAACTGTAACAGAGGGTCAAACCTCTTTTTTTTTTAAATGATCCCCAACCCTTCTTGTACTATGCACTAGGATCATGGTAGCTAACCTACAAAAAATTCTTTCTAGGATCCTCTTTTCTTCAGATCTAACCTGTTTTCTTCAAATTTGGCCTCTTTTCTTGGCACAGAGCTTCACTGATCAAGTAGAATACTGCGCACTAGGGAAACATATCTACGCACAGATATTTCATAGTTTCAAGTCGAATCTTTGCACAAAGATTCTTCTTCCTCAGTCCCCAGCAATCACAGTTTTAGGTCCCGGCAACGGAACCATTTGTTGGCACAGGGGTAGACCCAGGGTTCAACACTACAACAACACACCAACAAAACCCTAACTATTGGCCCTTTTGGAAACACCTGCGAAGCAGATGAAGTCTCACCTGAGGTAGAGGCAGAGGTGGTTGCAGGACTCCAGTGTCTTCAACCTTAGTTGGGACACATATCTATGATTGTAATACTTAATAGAGCACTTAGCACCAATAGTTCATTAGTATTTAACCAATAGATACTCTGCAAATAAAATAGAACATCGCAACAATCGTTCAGATCTAATGTATCTAATCACTTAGTATAAAGAGATAGATTAGATATAGCAGATTCAAGCACTATGCACATTCACACAGGTCAGATCTAGCATCCATATACATCATTAGGCACAAATCATCAACAGATCTATCTATCTATATCAAATCACTTAGCAAGTAAATACATAAACACATAAATACATCGCACAAAGCATAGAAACACAACATGTACATGGTTCACCCCCACCTTGGGGCTATGTCCACCAACTCTTCTTCTTTATTATCTTCGGTCAAGCTTCTTACATGCACATAGCATCAAAATCCTACTCTGCAGAAGACAGGAGATCTGCACGCACTCTGCCAGATCCTCCTTCTTCTCGAGCTAGGGTACAACACCAAGACTTCCTACAATCACTTGCACTTAGCTTTGCAATCCTTACATAGTATGCACAAAGCACTTACAATCGTTGATCACATAGATCCAACATCTAGCACTTAGCATTTCATCACATAGATGCCTCCTTCATATATCTCCCTACATCGCCTAGACATCTATTTATACTTTACAAAAAGGGCCTAAACATGGGTAAACCAATGAGCCAACATTCTCATACCCGTTACATAATCCCAAAACCCAAAAATCTCTAGAAAGGGGTCGAGATCCTGCGATCTCTGCTTTGTCTTGCGCTCCACCTTTCGACAGCCTGTCGAAGTCCCAAAAATCAGTCAAACATGACCAAGTATCCACAAAACTTGGTCAACGGCCAACAATGGCTAGACCAAGAGAACATCACAGGCATCGCTCCACCTTTCGACAGCCTGTCGAAGTCCCAAAAATCATTCAAACATGACCAAGTATCCACAAAACTTGGTCAACGGACAACAATGGCTGGACCAAGAGAACATCACAGGAATCTAGTGGGGAAACATCACATAATACCTCATCCTTGAAGGGTTGGATGTCATATGACAATTGGCACTGTCGACTGACACGAAGATCTCGTCCCTGGCGAAGCCACCCAATGTTGTATGGTTGTGGGTGTGGTGTTGTCAGCAATACCAACTGTTTGATGACCTCTGCTAAGATGAGATCCTTCTGGCTTCTGCTATCAAAAATAAAATGCAGCGGGGTCCCCTTCACCCACATCTGTGAATGAAAAAGGCGCTCCCCCTCTTCAATATCTATTGGTTCTTCTAGTTGAATTGATGCGGTCGCAACAATAGTAGTGGGGTATACGTCGATGATATGTCTTCTGTCAGTATTTTATTAATCATATTATGAATCAGAGTTCGGCTCCTTCTCTTTGATTTCAGCCACCAATGATTGTTTTGAGCGACATTCATCGATGTTGTGCCAGGGGATTTTTTGTAAATCGCACCATTTTCCGGTGTCCTTCTTCGTCTTCCCTTGACCCTTATTTTCTTGTGGCTTGGAATGGTTTTCAGGAGACTATTTGTTAGGGATGTATTTATCATACTTTGGTTGTTTCGGATTTGCAGAACCGAACTCATGTTTGTTCTAGTGCTTAAATTTCTGCTTGATTTTAACATCATATCGATAAGCAGCACCGAGTGATGAGATGTCTAGAAAATCCATTTCAGTTTGGATGTATCTGTGTAGAGCCCCACGGTATTTTAGAACTGAATTTCGTTTAGATTCTTTGATAACCAGATTGGTATGAAAGGTATGGAAGCTATTGGTGAGCTCCAGAACTTCTTGGCCCCTCTCTTTCTGCAGTGTGGTCCATCTCATATACTACTCCTCATAGTTTCCAACAGGGTAATATTGTTCCTTTACTACGTCCACAAAAAAATCCCAAGTGGGATCAGCCCCATATATTCCAGACTCTTCTATGGAAATTTGCTCCCAGTAAGTTTCCCACCAATGTTTGACACGGGGGAGAGATTTAAGGAGTGCGGAGGTGATCTTTTCCCTATCGAAAAAATGGTAAACAAATAAATAACCTTATAATAGATTTAACCATTTATCTAGGGCATCCACATCTATCTGACCTTCAAATACGGGAATATCAAAATTAACATGATGTACCTTGAAAGGAGAGGTGCTTCCAAAGTGGTTGTTTGATGAATGTGCACATGTTTCTATCAGCAGGCGTTGAAGGATTTCGGAAAAATTCTCCATCATTTCGTCCCTCTGTCATGTGAGAGCTTGCTCAAGCAACAGATTGATAGAATCGACTGCTCTTTTGTTTTTATTTTCTTCCACCACAGAGGGTTTCTTGGGAGTGTGAGAGTGATTTTCTTCAAGAGAGACAAGCTCGAGACCCAACTTTCTATACTCAAACCTCATTGGGGACATGCACTGAAAAACGACCAAGAGCATCCTGCTCTGATACCATTGATCCGGATTATTTTCGGCATGAAATTAGAGTGGAGATATAATAAAGAAATGTACAGAGATATCTCGTATATCCAATAATATAACAAAAATGTATTAGATATGCAACCATAAACACAAAGATACAGTAATACACAATTTTCTATTAATGAGCGAAAATGTACAAAGACTGTAAAACTAGAGAGTGAAAGACTCGCTAGAATGGTGGCAACTTATCTCTGAGAAGAGATGTGATGGCTACTCGCATTCGCAAGAAGATAATTTTACAATGAGGCTCCAAAGGAATTTTTTATCATAAAGAAAATCCAAAACCCTAACCCTGGAAGATGAAAAGCCAACATTTTTGTGGACCCTGTTTTGGGTAGTTTGGTGTATCAACTTCCCAAGAGCGTAAATTTGGCATACGATCTCCATTTGGGGTGCATGATAGCTCGTTGGAAAGGTATTGTCGAGGATATTCATTTTTGGGTCTCAATCAAAGCCTTTTTCTATCACTGAGAAGTTCGATCTTGAAAAACCTTCATTTAGGCCCTCAAAATGGCCCCGGAAGTTAAAAACTGCTAAAACTAGTAAATTACCAAAATTGCCAGAAAATTGTTTTGAGCCAGTTGGAAAAGGTGGGTGGCCACCAATATCCACCTAGATCACTGTGGGAAGAAGCAGTAAAGATAGCAATGTACGTGCAGAACAAAATTCCCCACAAGATGCTTGAAAACAAGACACCCAAGGAAATGTTTTCAGGAGAGAAGCCAGAAGTCATCCATTTCAGAATATTTGGTTGCCCTATATTTTTTCACGTCCCCAAGGAAAAGAGGAAAAATTTGGACCCTTCCAGATGGAAGGGAATATTTTTTGGTTACAATGACACATCGAAGGCTTACATGATATACATTCTTCGTCATCGAAAAGTGGATATCAGCCGAGATGTAACCTTCGATGAGAATGCATCTTTTAGTAAATCCAAACATATTTGTGCAGAAGAGGCACTTGAAGAAGAGAATGAAGTTCATAAAGTTCCAGAGGCATTTGAAATAGAGGAAGTCATTCCATAGGATTATGACATGGTAGAAACTCAAAAACCAGTCGAGATACCTTCTTGCAAGAGAAGACCAACTTGGGAACAAGAGCTTATCAGAGATGCAGAAAGAATTGGTTCCCCAAAGAAATATTTCAGGGAAATTAAGAAGTTGAAGCTGTATTCCAGCTATGTGGCATGCTTGTGTGACATAATGGATGCAGAGCCTTCCAGTTATGAAGAGGCTGCAAAAAATCAAGTATGGAAAGATTCCATGGCAGAGGAATATCAGTCCATTATGAAGAATGATGTCTGGGATGTGGTTCCCAGATCAAAGGAAAAATCTATGGTGAGTTCAAAATGGATCTACAAGATGAAACATGCAGTTGATGGCAGTATTGAAAAATATAAGGCAATATTTGTGGCCCGAGGTTTCTCTCGAAAGGGAGGGATTGACTATGAAGAAACTTTTTTCTATCATAGAAAGATATACCTCGATCAAGGCTATACTTTCATTGGCCACTATGATGAAATGGAAGGTGCACTAGATGGATGTAAATACAACCTTCTTGAAAGGTGAAATAAAAGAGGAAGCTTATGTGGAGAAACCACTTGGATTCGAGACACATGACAAGGAGACTCATGTGTGCAGACTAAATAAGGATTTATATGGATTGAAGTAGGCACCCAGAGCATGGTATGGTAGGATTGACAATTTTCTAATGAGCTTGAGTTTTACCAAGAGCAGTGCATATCCTAAACTTTACTTTAACGATTAGGATGGTGAACCGGTGATTCTACTACTGTATGTAGATGACATGTTTCTAACAAGTGCGGAAAATCTCATCATTGAATGTAAGAGAAAATTGGCTGCAAAATTCGAGATGAAATATTTAGGAATGATTCACTACTTCTTAGGACTAGAAGTTTGGTAGAGATCAAATGGGATTTTCCTAAATCAAGGAAAGTATGATGTGGAAATATTGAAGAGGTTTGATATTTTGGACTGTAAGGCCATGGTTACCCTGATGGTATCAAATCTTAATTTGTTTCAGGATACAACTTCAGAGATTATGGATTCTACCTTATACAGGTAGATAGTGGGATCATTAATGTATTTGATGAACACAAGACTAGATATATGTTTTGCTATGAACACCTTGAGTCAGCATTTGGATCATCCCATACAGGTTCATTTGGTTGCAACAAAACATGTGTTGATGTACCTTAAGGGTACTCTAGATCATGGTCTCTAGTATAGATCTGACCATGAGTTTGCATTGTATGGATACTCAAATTCAGATTGGGATGGAAGTGATCCTTACCGGAAGAGAACTTTTGGATAATGTTTTAGTCTTAGCTATAGTATGGTCTCGTGGAGCAGTAGGAAGGAGTCTTGTGTGGCACTCAGTACGGCTGAAGCTGAGTATGTGGCAGCATGTGCAACGAGAAGAGAATCAGTGTGGCTTTGGAAGCTGTTATCTGGGTTATTTGGTCTCGGATTGGAGGCGACCTTCATTTGGTGTGACAACCAGAGTTGCATGAAGTTGTTAGAGAACTCAGTGCTCCATGACAGGTTGAATCATATCGATATCGTATACTACTATAGCAGGGATATGGTACAAAGGGGAGCAGTGAGGCTCCAGTTCGTGACTACCGAGGATCGGGTTGTGGATGTGTTCACCAAGCCATTGTCAAAGATGAAGTTCGATTACTTCAAGGAAAAACTTGGTGTGGTCCCTCTTCAAAGGGAGTGACATGTGAAACTCATCCATCATGAAAAAGGGTTGGCACTAATTCTGGTGGATCTCATCTAGCATGAAAAAGGGTTGGCAACGAGACAAGAGTGCACGTGATCAGGTACTAATGCATCGCAGGGAGTGGATGTCATGGGGATATGTTGTAGCTATTGAGAGATACCCACAGACCTTGTTTGCATGGGGTGAATTCATGTTGCACTATGGATATCCGATAATGTATATATTCACATGTTCAACAGTCAATGGATGTGAGCTCGTGTGGTCTGGAAAGAATACCTTCCTAGTTAAGAGGGAGTGTTAATATTTTTGGTGTAACTACGGAAGATATTATTGTATATTTATTTTGGTCAAACCTTTAAAAGGTTATTATAATTATATTGTACAATTCGTCTCAATAGAAATTATTATATTATTGGTATTTTACTTATAATTGTAAAAAGCCCCATTGTGGTTAGTCGGCCGTGTTTTATGGGTTAGTTAGGTCAAGAGTCATGTCTATTCAAGAGACATTGTTGTGTATAAATAGAGGATAGGTTCCTCTCATTTGGACACACACTCACACACTTCTCTTTTGCATATTGGAGGGCATAATAAGGTCTACTACACAAGCCTTGGAGACTAGTTCTTTTGGTTTTTTGGTCTTGGTCTTTCTTGGAGAGCTATAGTGCATCATTGTACTGGTTGAAGGAATCTATATTGAGGATTTTGGTTGTTGGGTTTTCTCCCCCACGAGGGTTTCCCAGGATAATATTTTTGTTTTATTGTATCTTTGATTTTCTCTATTTAAGTGATCCTACTACAGTGGTTATTAGATTAAGTAATTGTAATTGTGTAACTAGAAAAATTTTAATTCCAATAGAAGACATGGGAAGAATATATGCAGCCTTCGAAGATCGACAAGCAAAGTATCAATCCAATAGGATCGAGGTGGAAGGTAATATCATTAATCATCTTGTTTCTATTTTGATTTATTCAGGAGCAACCCATTACTACATTGATCCTAAAATAGCAGATAGATTACATTTGGAGAAAAGTAAGCTTGAAAAATCAAGTTTGTTTCAGCTAGCCACTGGAACCAAAAGAAGGATCAATGAGGTGGTCATAGGTTGTCTCATAAGTCTTAATGGAGTGAATATTAATGTTGATCTAAATATTATACCAGTGGGATCTTACAATATTCTAATTGGAATGGATTGGTTGGAAAAGAATCATGCTTTTCCTAGATTGTCATAATATGACATTTACATGTTTTGATGAAGAAGGAAAACAAATCATTGTTAAAGGAATTCCAAGAGAAATTTCAACCTTACAACCGAAGAGATGTTTCAGGAAAGGATGTCAATTGTATGCAGTGCATGTGGAGGAACCAGAAAGAAAAGAGGGCCAAGCCTTGAATATTTTTCGGTACTGCAAGAGTTTGAATATGTATTCCAAGAAATACCAAGATTGTCACCAAAGAGGGAGATATATTTCTCTATTGATTTAGTACCAGAGGTTTCCCTAGTATCAAAAACACCTTACATATTGAGTACACCAGAATTAAAATAATTACAAATGCAGCTGGAAGAATTTTTGAAGAAAAGGGTACATGCACCCAAGTGTTTCACCTTGAGGATCACTAGTACTCTTTGTCAAAAATAAGGATGGAACATTGAGGCTGTGTATTGACTTTAGACAGTTGAATAAATCCACTATGAAGAAAAAATACCCTCTACCAAGAATTGATGACCTCTTTGATCAGCTAAGAGGGGCAAAGATATTTT
>SNQJ01S0046538.1:43268-77311 GCA_010110895.2 Picea sitchensis
ATATTTGATAGAATAGGGTCAATTGCATAAATGCTTGCATTGTATGCTTCCATGAATGTGCATAATTTATTTCATGTCTCTTTGCTGAAAAAGTATGTACATGATCCTAACCATGTTATTGATTGGAATTGTATTCAGGTGGATCCAAAGGGAGACTTTCAGGTCCATCCAATGCATATATTGGACAGAAAAGTCAAAACTCTTTGGGATCGAATTATAGAGTTGGTAAAAGTTTAGTGGACCTGCTACGATCCTGAAGAAACTACTTGGGAGCATGAATATGTCATATGGGAAGAATACCCACGACTTTTTGAATAATTTTGAAATTTTGATTTCCAGACATGTATATGCATTGAGGACAGGGCCAAAGGGGGAGGGGAATGTAATACCCCAGTTTTGAGTCCCCATACTAAATAATGTATTTTTTTATTTGATGAAAGGTCAGAGTGCCTAAACAATTAAAATAGGTCAGAGTGCCTAGGAAATGTAATTCTTTGATTATTATCAATAATAAAATGCATTGTTGGCTACTAGACGAACAAGGACAAGAGTTATAGGGGGATATGATTTCACGACAGAGGGGGATTAAGGGGATAAGTCTTTTTTTTTATATTTTATTTACCCATGATTGTTTTAATTGAGAGAATCGGTTACATGAGCTTCTTAGGTAATTCCATGTGGTTCTTGATTTGCAAGTAAATATATAAACACCTCTTGTGGGTTGTTTGGGGGTTCTTCTCCATGATTCTTCCCTATTGTTATTCTCTATTCACTCTTCATTCATTATTTCCCTTCATTCTTGTTCTTGGTTGGGACTTGGGGGAGAATTGTTGAGGAAGAATCCATTCTTTGTTGATTGTAGTAATCATTGGTGTATTCCAACCCTAAAATGCATGTATGCATGTCCGAGTTGCATTGGCATGTGTTAAGTTTTGTTCACATCTGTGAGTCTTGAGAGTTCCCAGCATGAATATTCTTAACCAGATGAACTAGAGCCCTTAAAGGAGGTGGAAAGCCTGAGGGACTGCATGGAAGAGAAGGGGGTCCATTCTCTTGGGTTGTGCAGGCTAGAGAGAAGAGAGTTGGTGTACTTTGGATTGTTGTGTGTTGAGAAATATGTGAGAGCTTAAGTGTTGACTGGTTTGGGAAGATGAGTGACACCTTGGCATTGTCCTTGTGGATTCATAGCCCTGCCTCAAGGGTGACATTGTTTTGAGACTTGGAACAACAATGTATGTGATTGGGTGGAACATCCTTGGTCTGTAGCCAGATGGTGATTCGTTTTATTAAAGATAAGTGTTATCTGTCATGGTTTCCATTACTTGTATATTTATTTCCGATGTGTATTAATTATTATCTCTGAGATCCATGTTTATATTATGCATGCTTGTTAGATATGGTTGTCCATGGCACGATAAATCTTCTTTAATAATTCAGATTAATTCTTGTTAAATGCATGTTATGTTATCTTATCTCCTACATGCGTTCTTGAATTAACTTTATCATCAGAGATCGATTTTAAGACTTGAGATAAGTCTTGTTATTTTCAAGATCTGGCATGCGGTGGCTGGGTTCATTACAGTGTGGTTTCAGATGTTTCTTGGAGAGCATCCTTGGAGTAGCATGGCCTAGCGCGATGGTTGGGTATGTTACAACCTTGTTCCTGACATGGGGGGGGACAAAATTAGAAATTGATAGGCATGCTTCAAGTTTTGAATTCTTATCAATCGAGCAACAACAAGCGAGTGTGATTGGTTTGTGGTTTTTCTTAAACCACCACTTAGTATAAGACTTACATATTATGCTAGACAATGGTTTTCGGTTTCCCTTAAACTTCCACTTATTAGAATACTTTCATCTTCTTCTAGAAAATTGTTTGTGGTTTTCCTTAAACCAACATTCGATAGCACCTCCAATTAGTAGAAGACATCAGTTTCAGCTTCTAGCTAACTTGGGAAATGTTACAAGAACTATTGAGCCTAAAGAAGGGTTCCAGAGTTTGTGGTTAACCTTAAACCACCAAATTGGTTTGTGGTATTCCTTAAACCGCCATCACCACTTAGTATAATACATCATCTTATGTTATACATTTGGCTTATGGTTATCCCAAAATCACTAGATTCAGAGAGCACATTCATCCATCAGCCACTACACACTTTCATATTTTATTTGCCCACTTTCAGATATCATCTCTCATCTTGCAATCATATATACCCCTTCGTATTAAGGGGAGGAATTTTGGAAAAGTAATCCGTTTAGGGTTACTCGATTGAGGAAATATGAAATGAATCGTTGTGGCGATTCCAAGAGACCTTGGAAGATGAATCCAAGGGTGTTACACATAATTTTGGTCACCTTGATGATGATTTCACAAGCATGTGTTCAAGCTCCCAAAATAACCTTTTGCCTAAGAAAATAAACTTATTTCCTCCTCTACAAGACTACTTTTTGGAAAGGGTCCGCAGGCTGCACATATTACACAGTGCGGAAATCCATGATTTTCGCAAGCTGCACTATAGGTGGCCCATGAGGTTTCCGCAGGCTACTCTATAGGCAGGGTGCAGCAGCCTTCCAAAGATAAAAGAGGAAAGATGTTTCACAAAGTTTCTAGAAGGGGAATCTTATAGAATGTGAGGTGGCGTTTGTATGGTTACGATCCTACTGGTTTCTCTGATTTGGTGGGATCATCCTCACCCCTTTAACCACTTCACCTTCTCCTATATAATCATGGAATTCTCATGGAAGAGGTTAAGCAAGATTAAGCAGAGAATTGATGAGAGAATAGGATGAAGATTGTGTGACGGATCCTATTTTGAGTGATACTTGAAGTCTCCACTGGTTCATCAAGATTTTGTGGATTCTCTTCATACAAATTTCGGAGCAAGTGTATGTGTGTGTTGGAACAAAGGACCACTGAAAGGGAACTTGTGACATCAATGCATTCAGTTGTATCTTCTACTTTCCATTAATATAATACGGTGGCATGTCTCTTTCCCATAAAATGATTAGTATTTTATTACATGATTCCTTGATCACATGTTTAGGTTTCCATTGAATTATACTATCGTTGCTTTCACGTTGGTTGGCTTGTGTTGTTACAAATCTGATCTCGCAGGAGCACCGGAGTGAAGCAGGGACAAAAAAGATATAAGGAAGTGATTCATAAGGTATGTTATATATTCCTCCTTTGGTAGTAAACTCAATGATTACAACTTAGGGAAAGCATCTTGTTCTGTCTCGTTTTGTTCTAGATCCAGGTGGATCTAGGGGGATTACTTCATGTCTACATCTACCGATTTACCCAATAACAAAATCGGCGACTCCATTAGTGATACAACTTAATTGTGGTTTTTCGTTGGCCATTTGCTTTTAGCCTATCTTTTCCATTCTGTTTCAGTCTCTGAGTCTGTGGGAAATTCAACAAGACTCTCTGGACCTAAAATTTTCCTGAGACCCTCTGTCATTTTTCCAAAATTCTCTTATTTGCAAAACACTTATGCATTGTAACCTTTACATAGCCTGCAGAAACCATTGATTTCCACATCCTGTCAGTTTATCCCAGTGCGGGATTTCCACACTCTACTTGTTTCTGGCTTGTGGAAACTCTTTATTTTCGCATTGTAACCTATAGTTGGGTCGCGGCGGCATTTGAAAATTTTTTTGGTTTGGGTCCTGTCATCTCTTGATATTCAGTTTTATCTTATCAGTTGGGGGGGAATTTGTTATGCCAGTATTATGACTATTTTCTGAATGTTTAGCTTGCCTTCGATTGGTTTTCGGAGATCGAACACCCTTCTTAGTTCTTTTCCAATTTTACTTTTGATTTTTGGTAAAACAAGGATATAATATCCAATCTCATATATGAGTGCTTGGTTGATTAAAAGTTTCTTGATTGGATTTGAGAGTTTTGGATTGCTTACATTTTTGGATTGTTTGTTGACTAGAAAGTTCTTTGTTCATTTGCATTTGGTGAGCTACTTTCTCGTCATTGTTACTTTTATCTACGTTGAAAGTTTGATTTGGGTGCGTGTTGAGTGTATCAATTTTCATTGATTACTTGTCCTTTATTCCTTACATACCTGCTTTGGTTTTGAAAGTAAATTTAAAGCCATTCATTATTGATAAGTAATCATTTATAAGGAAGTTTTTGCATTCAAAATTTTTTTTTTTAAAAGAAAGTAGAGAAAAAATGAAAAGTTTTGTTTTCATGGTTGTTTGCAATTGTGTTCAAGAAAGAAAAGTACATTTCGTAGCTTATATCATTCCAGAAAAAAACAACATATTATCCCTACTGCAGATAGAATTCATCGATCAAAAATTGCATCATTCATTTTCTATTTGCATGATATTGGGTCAAGGTCTTACACAACATTGGTTTCATTCCCGTCTACCTATTGTGTAACAACAACCCATAAAAACACTGCATAATCATAAAATCTACTTAGTAACTTTTATTTTCTAGGATCTTTCACACCAACATTAGCTAGGCTAGCACTTTGGAATAGGCTGTGAGACACACTCTCCAAAGCACAAAACACACAACAGTATCTTGTGATAGGGAGTGGTCAAATCCATTTTCAACATTTTGTCCTGGGAAGCCCTTCTCACACAAGAGTCAAACCTGAGGTTGCATTGAGATTGGCAGAGTTACTAACCCTGCTTTGTTGGTCTCAGTGTAAAGATTGCACGTATTATGGGGGTCGCTTGAAGGTATACCCACAATGATGAGTGGAATCCTTTCAAGTTTATTTCGGGCTCGATACCATGCCCTTGCATGTGGATCGGACTATCGACTGTTTCCCCAGGCATCATTCTTGTTTGTGGTAACTTTAGTGGCCTATATTCTTAGGGTCTTACACAAGGTGACTGTAGAGGGGAAAGTCTTCACGGTACCTAGAATCGACGTTGGCCAAACTCACTCGGGCTCCTTGGAGGGTAAATCCACAATTACTATGTGGAATTTTGCACCAAGGTGTAAGTCCGTTAAGCAAGTCATCAACGTAAATTTTCCACCCTAGCCTAGACCCTTCTTGTGTTGATTTTGTGATGTTGGATTTCATCACCGACTAGTGACCTCGAAATAAGAAGGTTTTGTTTGCTTGGTTTGATTCCTAGATTATATTAGAGAGTGTTGTTTGTTTCCATAGTTGGCCATAGAGTTTATTTTGTAAGATATTTAGCTTAGCCAACATTGACCCTCCATGTCGTTCATGTAGAATGCAAGGCCTACCCCCAGAAGATCTAGAAGGTTCTCAACCCTTTCCTACCAACCCACCGGAGGGCTCTCCTCAATAGAGTAAGGTCCAAGACATTGCCACTCCATGAGTGGAAAGAATTGAATCCTTAGAAAAATTCTGAGTTACATATTCTCTAGAGTCTTTTTGACTTCCTCACGATTCTGAGAGACATATTGTTCAGGTGAATTCATCCAGAGAAATTGTTGTTGAGTCTTCTAGATTACCAATTGGACCTTTCGCAAGCCCTGAAGGTCAAGATCCTTTTTAGACTACTGGCATTTTTAGATGGGACCTTTTCAGCTCAGGAGCAGGTGTTGATATCACTGTCACACATGTACTTCCCGAAACGTCTGATACAGATGTGATACCTTTTACAACTGCATATTTTTTTCCTAGTTCAGACGCCCATCCAGTTGACCCTAACTCAACCACCCCCCTTCAAATGTCCCATTCTACAATGGTCTCAGACGCTACGAATATCCCCATCGGAAATACGGTGACTAGCCAAGCTCCCATTGGCACACCACTTTCACCTAGACCTACCCCGCCCCTTCCCCCTGGGTATAATGCATTAAATGATTCTATCCCTATTCCTACTCAGGGTCCATCTAGAGCTTCTGGATTTTTTCCTCCTCCAGGACACAACACTATTGTCAGTTTTATTCTAACACTTCCCCATGTCCCCTCCAGAGGGTATTATCCACCATTCACTAGCAGAGCCGGCCCTAGTGGAATCACTCAGTCTTTCACACCTAATTATCAAATTCATGTTGGTGGACAATTTATCTTTAGGGGCCAACCCCCACCTGGAGGCCAAACCCACATTGGGACACAACCCCCGTTTGGAGGCCAAATCCCAATTGGGACACCACCCCTGGTTGGAGGACAACCACCACCTAGAGGCCAAACCCATATTGGGACACAACCCCCATATGGAGGTCCAATCCCAATTGGGACACAACCCCCAGTTGGAGGACAACCCCTAACTACCCCACCCTATGGGAAGAACATACCTGCAGCCTTGGCCCAGTATTGGAACTATCTTACCCAAGGTAATCCTCAACTGACTGGGGGGAAACATCCCTAAGCTAGCTCTTTCATACCACCTAGTACATGCCAGCCATACCCAGGTCCGCCCAATCCCATTTTGGGTTCGAAAATTCAGCCTAATGTCCCTTTGCAAGGGAACATCCCTAATCAGTACAACCCCATGAGTTATATGCCTCCACCCCAACACCCAAATCTTCTTGGATCTTCGCATCACATGCAAACTACGTACGGTCCTACTGGTATACCGACGGGACTTTCTCCCCAAAGTCACCAGTACCCACACGTGAATAGACAGTTACCCTTTCTAGCCACTTTGGACCTTCCTAATTTGTCTAGGATCTTGAACGACCCTATCCTTCATTCTCCCCATTGGCCCATTATACCGACCAAGCTGCCATCAAACATTCCCAAATTTGATGGTAAACCGGGAGAGGATCCGAACAACCGCGTTATGACTTTCCACCTTTGGTGTTTGTCCAACTCCTTGATGGATGACTCCATTAGGTTAAGACTCTTCCAACGAACCCTTACCAGTTCGACTGCAAAATGGTATATTAAATTACCATGAGGCTTCTTCACCAACTTAATACCCTCGCCGTGGATTTCCTCACCCATTACCAACTACCCATCTTCTATGAAACAAGAACCGAGATTCTAAGTTCCTTCAAGCATAATTTGGCCACTCATATTTCCGATCACATCCATGAGTGGAGACAAAGACGACGTTTGATCAAACTCGACCTCCTCGATCAATTATTGGCAGAATGGTTCACTAAATCATTCGTGAATAAAATATCTCATGATATTTCCATCAGTGGTGTTGTCACCAAAGAATAGGCAATCAGTCGTGCCCAATACCTTGATCTCATTTATTCACAAATGGGTACCCTTTACGACTTGCTCACTGACGCTCCTCATCCTTCTACCACAGCTACCTCGACCACCCCAGCATCTTCTCATGTTGTTGATGGTGTGATTGGCACTTTCTCCACTGATGCCAAATCTATGTCAGCCTCTCACACCAACCCCAAGTCTTTTTCTCCTAATGTACATAATGCTCCGACTCCCACCCCTTCCACCAGCAAGACTTCTGAGGTGAACTCCATTCAATCTACCCCAGACGGTAAAAATAAATCGAAAAAGGGAAAGGGTAGGAACAAGGAGGATAAAAGTAACCCCCAATCTGAAAAAACCAAAACACAACCTGCCGATGATAAGGATAAGCGTAAACCATGATATATGTGTCTTATATGTGGTGATGATCACTACATGAAAGATTGTCTGAGACGAGCTGAAGTCACTAAGTTCCTTCAAGGGACCCTGAAACCTCCTACACCTGTCGTCTTGTCACAACCTTTCCCTTCTCAGAAGTAGGCCCAATTGTTCATTCATGACCAACCCTCTCCTTCTACTACTTCATACATCCTGATGTGCATAGGTGATTCAAAGAAAAACGACATTGTTATCACCACTCGAGCCAAAGATTATTCTCCCTCCAAGGAGAAAGTTGATGATACACCACCTTCAATGGTACAACTGACTCCCATGACTTCACCTCCCAATGGTCCTCTTCATATCGAACAATTGAGCCTCGATACATTCCTTCACCCTCCTCCAAAGGGCATTGTTTGAAAGTCTGCCTTCAACCCTCACGCGCATGCTGCCCAAAACTACAGCATTGTAGAAGATCTTGCACAAGCACCCTCCACAATGTCATCTCTCGAAGTCCTTCAAAGTTTCCCCATGCAACGGAAGGCATTGTTAAAGGCTATTGGTGGAATCAATCCCATGTATACAAACTTGATAATATTTGACCTAGAAGATCGCATTCTAAGGCTACCTCCTCAACTAGCGTTTCAGATACAAGTTGTCATTGAAACCAAAAATATCTGTAGAATCGTTATTGACGAGAGAGCCTCAATGTGCATCATGTATATCACTTGTTGGAGAGCCATTGGTTCTCCTCCTCTTACTGAATCACACAACACTCTCAAGGCCTTTAATGGCTCTGGCTTTAAACCCTACAGTGTTCTTCCTTCATTGCCTATTACGTTAGAAGGAAAAATGGTCAATGTTGAAGTTGAGGTCTTCAATGCACCTCTTGATTACAACCTTTTACTTGGTTGTAGTTGGATTTATTCCATGCGTATAGTTGTCTTCACACTTTTCCATGTTTTACATTTCCCACACCAAGGAAAATTGGTTACTATCGACCAACTGGACTTCTTTAACTCTGATTCTCGTACTAGCAATGTACCTTTCATTTTGAAAACACCTCCCAGGTATGACAACATTGGTGTGGGTCTTCTTAAATATTCTACTTTAATGGGTACATTCCCAATCCCACCTCCTGACATTCCCCCTCCATTTATCACCTCGATCAACATGATTTCCACCTATGTTCAAGAAACCCCTGTGTCTCATGACCCGTGGATAGTACCTGACCCTAGTGATTGTCCTCGCTATGGCAAACAAATGCCTTTGAGTCCGGTTGAATCTACCTATCAGGCCATTCAATCGGCAACTCCTTCTACCCCCTCTATTGGTGATTCATCTCCTGATCCATTTCACATCATTTTTCCGATGGACGATATGATTATGTCGGTTATGTCCATGGAAGATACCCCATGGGATGATGGGCATCATCGTTCCATCCTCTTCCTCGAACAACACACCATAGAGAACTACCAGTGGATTTCGACTCTGTCAACCGTTGTTATCACTTCCTCTGTTCCCGAGTCTACCCACGACGTGCTTTACAAAGGCAACTTGAGTAATATTTCACCCACTATTCCACTTGACATATCTATTAAGCCTGGGGTTGTCGAAAATGTTCATATCGGAGCCGCTTGTTTCAATGATGAGGTCGTCACCTACAAAGCTATTTTTCAAGAGTTTTGTGACGTCTTCGCTTGGAGTTACAAAGAGATGTCAAGTATTGATCCTGATATCATTGTACATGAGATAAAGACATACCCGAACACTAAACACGTTCAGCAGAGACTTCGCCCAGTCCTCCCCCCGTAAAGCCGCGGTTATTAAACTCGAAGTTGAAAAACTTTTCAAAGTCGGTTTTATCTATCTAGTGGATTTAACCGATTGGGTATCCAATCTCGTTCCAGACAATAAAAAACAAGGGACAATCTGTGTTTGTGTTAATTATAGGGATATTAATAAAGCTTGTCCCAAAGACAACTTTCCAACCGCCTTCGTTGACCAGATCGTCGACGATTGCGCTGGGAGTGAAATCTTCTCATTAATGGATGGTTTCTTCGGCTATAATCAGATCAACATTTTACCCACGGATCAACATAAAACTGCTTTTATCTATCCTTGGGGTACTTTTGCCTACCGAAAACTCCCTTTTGGCTTAAAGAACGCTGGCACGACTTTCTAGCATGCCATTTCCTATGCTTTCCATGATATAAAGCACATAGTACAACCCTATCTTGATGATCTATCGGTGCATTCCATGCGTTGCCAAGACCACCCGACCCACCTCCGAGCCATTTTTCTTCATTGTCGCCACTACCGTATACATTTAAACCCACATAAATGTGTTTTTTGTGTGGAGTCCGACCGAATTCTGGGTTTCATTGTGTCACGTCAGGGAATTAGGGTGGATCCTCTGAAGGTTGAGGCCATTCTTAATTTACCTCCTCCTTCTACCTTACGCCAACTCCAAAGTTTGCAAGGGAAGGAAAACGTTTTGCGTTGTTTCATCCCAAATTACACTAAGTTAACATTAGGATTTACTTGATTGTTAAATAAAGGTTCTACATTCGTCTGGGACGAGCCTGCAAATAAGGCCTTTGAAGCTTCAAAGCTTGCCATTACACGTACACCACTACTTTTCCCACCGAATTACAATCGAGATTATTTCCTTTACCTTGCTGCTTCGGACTCTACCATTTCTATGGTGTTAGTCCAAGAAGATGATTCGCACGATGAACATGTAATATACTATTTGAGTCAAAGTCTCACGACTACCGAAGCCAAATATCTACATGTGGAAAAACTGGCCTTGGCAGTTGTTCAAGTTGTCCAACGTTTTCGTCACTACATCTTATTACGCAAAACCACCATCANTCGTAACCCTATGCAACACATCCTTACACGCCAATTGCTAGGGGGAAAGTACTCCAAATGGATCATCATCCTCCAAGAGTTCAACTTAGAGTTTGAGCGCACTAAGTCGAAGAAGTCCATGGTCTTTATCGAACTGATATGTGACCTTCCCTCCGCTAAGACAGAAAATGTGGAAGAGGATTCTTTACCTGATGAATCCCTTTTTCTGATCATTTCTGATGATGCTTGGTATGGAGATATTATCATTTATCTCCAGACTCAAAATTTATGGCCAGACCTCTCTAGTACAGACCGTCGTCACATCTGCTATCAAGCCCATCAATACATCATTCTCGGTAACACTCTTTATCGCCGTGGTGTTGACTCTATATTCCGACATTGTCTCACCTTTGATGAGGCCAAGAAATATTTGAATGACTGCCACTCTGGAGCATGTGGCATTCATATGTCTAGGTATGCCACTACCCAAAATATCTTACAAGCAGGGTACTTTTGGCCTTCTTTATTTAAAGATTGTATAACTGCTGTCCAAAAATGTCATGCTTGCCAAACATATAATAATAAGATAAGATCTCATCCTGCTCCATTACACCCTGTAGTTTCCATTGGACCTTTTTCTAAATGGGGTATCAATTTCATGACCTGTAACCCTCACTCAATCGGGGGGCATGGATACATCATCGTAGCCGTGGATTATTTCACGAAATGGGTCAAGGCAATGCCTACATTCGACAACACGGGAAAAACTGTAGCCATATTCATATTCAATCACATCATCACATGATTTGGAATCCCACATTCTATAGTCACTGATCATGGTAAACACTTTCAAAACTTCATGATGTCTGAGCTTACAGAAAAGTTGGGTCTTCGACATGAACACTCAACCCCCTACTATCCACAGGCCAATGGCCAAGTTGAAGCAATCAACAAGGTTCTTATCACCATGCTTTGACGGATTATAAGAATTCTTAGCATTGTGGGCCTATCATACATCCGCGAAGTCTACCATGGTGTTTACACCCTTACAATTAGTGTATGGTTTAGAAGTTGTTCTATCGATTGAATGTGAGATACCATCATTGAAACTAGTTGTTGAACTTCTCCCAAACACCTCTGTTGAAGAAGAACATCTGTTGTATCTTATGCAATTGGACGAAACCCATTGTGATGCCACCCTAGTTATTGAAACCCAAAATAAATGTGTCAAAGCCCAATACGACAAGCATGTCAAGCCATGCGTTTTCTCTGAGGGTGATCTAGTTCTCCTCTATTAACAAGATCGTGATTTTCTAGGAGCCGTAAAATTCAAGGCCATGTGGTGAGGCCCTTATATCATCAAACGAGTGTTGGAGAAGGGAGCCTACGAGTTAGTAGATTATGATGGAATTCCTTTGAGTGAACCCAGAAATGGGATTTACTTGAAGAAGTACTATGCTTAGACCATCTTTGCTTGAGTGCTTGTATTTTTACTGTATCATACTTTTTGTGTGCTACTTTTGTGTGTTTTTTCATTATTCGGTTTCTACCCTTGACCACTTACCTTGCATTGTGCTTGGTTTCCAGATGTCGGATTCTTCGCTACCCCACTTTGGCTTCACCGATGACGCTAGTCGTAGCACTTAGAACCTAGCTTCTGTTGCGTGGGCAATCTATGCACCTACAAATAAACTTATCAGTCTACACGGTGTTTTCCTTATTCGTGCAACCAATAATATCGCAGAGTATAGCGCAGTCATCGAATTGTTGACCGATGCTATCTCACTTTGGATTCGTCTCCTAGTTATATGACTTGATTCGCAGCTAGTAGTGTTACAGTTAAGTAATGTCTATGCTATCCGAAGTCTTACTTTATTACGGGTATATCTACGAATTTGCCTCTTGGAATGTTATTTTGATTATATTGAGTATCAACACATTCCTAGATGCCTAAATACATTAACTGATGCATTAGCTAATTATGTGTTAGACTTGCATCTGAGAAATTTATAAATCCAATCACACATCACATGTATTATACAAAGCAAAATAAGTCGCTATAAGCCTCATGTATATATATATATAATGACAAAAGTTTGTTACAAAAATATTGTTTTTTCATCTGAAGACCAAAATGTCAAAATCTGAAGTTTGTGGCTTCTACAAAATGGAATCATGGATGTTGCTCACAGTAACACACTACATCTCGTGCTACCCTACGGAGCGATCACCTCAAAGGGCCAAACACGCCTACAGTATAGCACTGGAAACGCCTCGAAACCTTGCCAATAGACATGTATGGGATGCCTGCAGTCAGACCTTCCAGGTTCTGCTCGATTGCTCCATAGTCATCCACATCCCATCCTGCTACAACCACTGCCTCCCCTCGCCTTTGGATAGGGGATGTACCCGAGGGCTAGAATGGTCCTACATCTACATGGTCAAAATGTTTTGATTATTCTTGGGATTGGAAACATAAAAAACATTTGATATTTTAAAAATTT
Source organism: Picea sitchensis (assembly GCA_010110895.2). NCBI lineage: Eukaryota > Viridiplantae > Streptophyta > Pinopsida > Pinales > Pinaceae > Picea > Picea sitchensis. The sequence goes on from SNQJ01S0046538.1 coordinate 56,128, forward strand.
ACAAAAATATTATAAAAAGAAAAACGTCTTTCCTACCTAGGTCCCCCCACTGAGAACCCTCTGGTAGCACCAAGTCAGGTTCATTGCGGAAATGCATCCTGGCATATGCATAGTCATCGATCATCAAGATCTGGGGCTCCAACCAATCAAAAAATGTATCATTATATTTAATAATGGGTCCCGCTACATGACGGGACATGAGATCACACCACCGCTTCATCCGCGGATCTCGTGGCGCTGGTATATTCCAGTCTACTTGGAGGCATAGGTGAGGAACTCTCTCTAGGAAGAAGGATACCAAAATGGATCCATACCCAAACTATTTCAACTCCCCATTCTTTCTCTTGGTAAGTTGGCCCTTCATACTGCGTAAGAGGCCATCACACCAGTTGAACACACGAGGTTCGGTGCACTCGACAACATACTAGAAATAACTCTGTAAATTCATGTGCGGGGATGCACTCCCAGCCATCTGTGCAATGGTGAATAGAATGGTTCTGAGAGTCATATCATGAACCCCTCTGATATCCACTTTACCCTTGCGTCGCTCAGCCTCAGGTTCACAATAGAGTCTAATGTATTCACTCATCGACAAACCACCACCTCGACCTCCTGTTAAGGTCACTTATGCCCCACGATGGGATAGCCCCATCAAAAAGTAAATATATTCAATGTCCAGATATAGCACATGAAAACCCACATGAAATACTTGTTGGTCCACATCCCACATACGGACCAGATATTCCAATAGTCTCAGCTGGGCTCTCATGCCCTAGATCTTGAAGAACTTTAACAAGCCACGTTGTCGTAGGGAATTGATGGTAGTCGGATCATTCAAAGCCATAGAATCATTGTCTTCATGCTCTCTTTCTCGCCACTCCAACATTTTTCCAAATCAAAACACCTTCATGGAAATGAAAGAAAGAAGTTAGCACCTTCAATCATCATTTTTTGGGATTCTTTTTGAGAAAATTCATACACATTTTTGGGTTTTTCAACCGCCTCAAGTGGGCTTCATTTACAGCGTGGGATTTCCGCGAGAGATCCATTGGGCACCTATGGAAATCCTTGATTTCCGTAGGCCCCGATATAGGGCACCTGCAGCGGCCCCAGCGCATGCCTATGGCCCAAAATCCACCCAAAAATTCATCTTTTAACCGGTTGAAATGAATTCTAAACCACTGAAAAGGAAGAAGATGAGGTACTTACTATTTTCACGCAAATCGCTCGTCATGATCGCCCATGCTCCCCACAATCGAATTCTGAAATATGAGCTGAAAATGACCTTCTGGACAAGTTTTGGATGAAATACAAATGGAATGGTGAAAATGAGTTCTTACCCCTATTTATCTCATTTTTTACTTTTTCTAAAAAATATTTTGTATCATTTAAATATTTTTTCTCGAAAACCTAATAGTCTAATGGTCATGTGAGTTTGTTATATCTCGTAGATGGGCAGATTAGGGTTCCAAACAATGAAGTATGGAAAGTTTTTTCGAATTGTTCTTTCTTTTTGTTGCGTGTACAATTATTTTTTAGGGGTTTTTTTACAAAACCTTGAGCTTAGTCTTTGTTCGTTCTCGTGCTTGAAAATCAATGAGAACGTAACTGAGTATAATTTTGTCATCTTTTCGTACTCATCATGGTAACATGAAAATAACAAAACTTACGGAGTAACCTTTAAGCTCTTTTCACACTCCATAAAAACGAAAAGATTGTCAAGCGACCTTGTTCTTTTCACGCTCGTAAAAGTATTTGAAGAAAACGTTTGATGGGCAATAGTTTATCACTTTTTTGTTCCTATCGAACTAATTTACGAAAAAGGAACTGGGAGAGTTCTCTTTAAGTGTTTTTTAGACTCTCAAAATATGAAAAACCCCCAAGTTTTCTATCTTTGGACCCGTTAAACAAACATCGAAAGACCCACACAGGACCGAACCACTCCTTCTTAGGGTTCGTTAAACATACTCCGAGGGACTCATCCAAAGGATGAGCTTACATCAACAAGCATATGTTATCCTCCCCAAGCTTGCATAAAAATAAAGAGGTACTCGCCAGAAATGGTGGGGGGAAATTTGGGAAAGAGATGTGTCTTTGTATTTGTGTTAATGGCAGTTAGCATCACTCTTGAACATGGCACCCCCTTCATCTTTTGAATCCGAGTTGGGAAATCCATTTGTCTCTCGTCTGAATTTCTACAAGTTCATATCTTGGGTCGTCTTTGAGTCAATGCTGCCAAGGCCAGTGTCATGCCACTCATATGTTCAAGAGAAATTCAACCAAGCCCTCTATTGAGTCAGTCATCTACAATTGTCAATTCCTACCATGTCAACCTTCCTTGTGTCGTTTTCAAATCATGTTCGTACTTTTCTCTACCCTAAATCTGTTACTTATTTCGTGTCATTGATGGGGGATACATCAAGGCCCTCTTATGATGAGTCTTTTCCTGCCGACTTCAGCTCATTATCCAAGAACAAGACTTAGAAATCATTTGGTACCTTGAAGCCTACATGCCTCAATGGCAAGTTTCTTCACTTTCAACAGTGTATTCACCTCATTGATCCCTGATCGAGAGATTCCATCGAGTGTTGGACTTCATATAATCTATTCACACTCGTTGGATTGTACTAGTGTACCTTGGGAGTCATTGACATCAATGGTGATTTCCCTCGCACTTGTTAACGATTTTCATTAATGACTGATAATCATGTGGTTTCTAACCATGTTCGAATTCAACACTTGTAATCACATGGATAGACTCGTACTAACGGACGACGAGATTGAAGACCTTGGACCTCATCATTCTTGATCTAGGTTGCGATGGAGTATTTGTGATTTGAATTGACACATAGATCCACTTTGTATGTCTCATGGCTATGTCTGCATCTGAGTTTTCCAATACATAGATTCACAGTGTATTCCTGGTAGCTATGTATAATCTTGATGACATGGATTCACAGTGTATAATTGGTGGCCATGACTTGTATTTATGATTTCAATAATTTACAGTCTGAACATGGGAATGGATACCTCAAACATGGTATAATATTGTGTAGATGCTTGATTGTTTGCAGGTTCCTGATTGGTGTTCTCCTTGTTCCCGACACACACACGCATTTTTACAAAGTATTTTGGCTGTCATGAGTTCCGGCCTCATACTTTGGGGGGCATTCTATTACACATAATTTTGGTCACCCTAATGATGATTTCACAAGCATCTGTTCAGGCTCCCAAAATAACCTTTTTCCTGAGAAAAGCAACTTCTTTCCTCCCCTACAGGACTACTTTTTGGAAAGGGTCCACAGGCTATACATATTACACAGTGCTGAAATCCATGATTTCCATAGGTTGCATTGTAGGTGGCCCATGGGGTTTCCGCAGGCTTCTCTATAGGCAGGGTGCGGTGGCCTTCCAAAGATAAAAGAGGAAAGATGTTTCACGAAGTTTCTAGAAGGGGAATCTTCTATAATGTGAGGTGGCATCTGTATGGTTATGATCCTATTGGTTTCTCTAATTTTTTGGGATCATCCTCACCCCTTTAACCACTTCACCTTCTCCTATATAATCATGGACTTCTCATGGAAGAGGTTAAGAAATATTAAGAAGAGAATTGATGAGAGAATAGGATGAAGATTGTGTGAAGGATCTTGTTTTGATTGATGCTTGAAGTCTCCATTGGTTCATCAAGATTTTGTGGATTCTCTTCATATGAATTTCGGAGCAAGTGTATGTGTGTGTTGGAATGAAGGACCACTGAAATGGAACTTGTGACATCAAGGCATTCGATTGTATCTTCTACTTTCCATTAATATAATATGGTGGCATGTCTCTTTCCCATAAAATGATTAGTATTTTATTACATGATTCCTTGATCACATGTTTAGGTTGCCATTGAATTATACTATCATTGCTTTCACGTTGGTTGGCTTGTGTTGTTGCAGATTAGATCTTGCAGGAGCACCAGAGTGAAGCAGGGACAACAAAGATATAAGGAAGCGATTCATAAGGTATGTTATCTATTCCTCCTTTGGTAGTAAACTCAATGATTACAACTTAGGGAAAGTGTCTTGTTCCATTTCATTTTGTTCTAGATATAGGTGGATCTAGGGGGATTATTTCATGTCCGCATCTACCGATTTACCCAATAACAAAGGGTCACATCATTGGATTTATACATGTATCATATGAATAATAATGCACTACACTCTTATCTATTTCATGTGTCCAACATGGAGGAAGCTATTACAAATATGTATTCCCATCTACATGTATTTCAGCAGTTGGTAGCCAACATAATGGAACAACACACGTGCAAACTAAGAAAATCTAGCTCACCACCATTCAACAAGGTTTATATGACATAAAAATATGGTTCATTGAGAAACCAGATACTCCACCCAAGATTCCTCACCCCTCATAGGTAGAAAAAATAATCGATTACACTTCGCTTGATCGACTCCAGCAAGCTAGGAAGAGAGCGGAAAATGAAATGACAAGCTCACTTGCTCTCTGTGAACAACTACATACATATGTGCAAGTATTAGTGCATAAGATTTGCCTTCCATTGATAGAGGAACTTGGGAAAACATTTCCAATGGACCATCTCCTTGAAAAAATCCAACAACACATAAACTAGAGGCGAGAGAAAATTGAAGCGACTATGTACATAACAATTGGGTTGATGGAGGAACATCTCATTCAACTAGCCAAATTCCAAATGATGATCCAAGCATTCATGGCCAACTTGGCGAGGGACATGAAAACTCTCACGAACAACTCTACCTCCCACAAATATTCCCTCGAAGAACTTCTATACCGCGAGATCATATCACTCAACAACTAGAACGAATTTTGGGAAGCCTATGTCAAAGACAAAGGCACATGAATCTGAAAAAATAGAAAATTTGGATTTACTAACAACTATACTCTCTTTTTTTTTCCAACTACCCTTAGTTTCGTCCTCATTCTCACATGTCAATAGCCAATGAGGGGGAAGCTAAAAAGTTTTCTAACTGCTTCTTGTGGAATTTAAGGAGGCATTTTCAGTGGTTATTAGAATTGTTATAAGTAAAGGAAGAGGACCATTTTGAACAAGCTCTCCAAGCATTGTACATTCACTAAACTATTTTGGAGAAATTATTGTGTTAACTAAAATTGAGAAGCCCGCAGGGGCCAATTTTGATAGAGATAAGAAATTTGTGTAAATGGTTGCTTGTTGCAAACTATGTATTGTTTATGTGTGTTGTAAGAATGTATTTTTTTCCTATAGACTTTTCTTATGCAAATTAATATCGTTCTCACAACTTTGTTATACTTTCTTATGTTTTGTCTTGGGAATATGAGTTTCTTATGTATGTGATAGCATGATTCAGACTAATCTAGTTATGTATTCATATATATGTGTTTTCTAACTTTGCTACTTCATAACAGCTATCTGAGTGAATTCATTTGTAAGGATTAGTTTCATTTTCAGCCACTCATTTGGTTACTATAGATTTCTCCTAGCTAGGATAGCATAGATTCTATTTATTTATGTACCTAATTATATTGCATTTTCATTTTCATTCGCATTCATCAACAATCCAGTCACCCCTCATAACTAGTAATGGCAGTCGAACCAGAATCTGGATGGGTCTCCTAAACCAAACGATGCATAGTCTAATTGGGGCCATGTATCGGGGAGTACCCCTTGTTGTTGAAGGAAAATTCAACCCCATAAAAATTATTGGAATTAGAAGGAGGGTATTAATTTGCATGGCTAGTGTAAACCCATGACAAAGGCTCATCCAGTCCTATGAAAATATTTTAGTTCAACAACATTTCCCTCATACCCCTTCTGAACAATACATTATCTTTGAATAGTCAAATCCCGCATTCAAAAGTGTTACTGGAAGTCCTAAAAACTATCCAGAAGCTTGGTATCCTATCCCTAACAAGTAGTTTGATTAAAATTGTGTCATTGCATGCTCATACACCAAGTTACTTGGCCAACTACCCACAGCTTCAACACTCCCTGGGAGGAGAGCTACCCACGTTAGACGACCTGAGAATCAAAACAATGTTCTTGTTGAATCCATAGAATATTTAATCAAAAATTCTTTGCAAGCCATACCCATACCCTTAAGACCAGATTACTCCCACACCTCATGGTCCTACTCCTCTCGGTTCGGAAAACAATTTTGATGGTGAACATTTAGGATCTGATTTCGAAAGTAGCATGAGTGAAAATCAAAATAGAAGATAGTTTATTCCACCATGTAAATCCTAGGGTTCTCTAAACTTAGTTGAACCTTTTCATGAACTACCCAAATGTTCAAAGAGACTTCTCCTGGAATTTGACCTGGAAAAATCCATTTCACCAAAATATCATGTAAATAATTTCTTTCCAACCACCCGTCTCCTTGACGTCTGTTACAAATATGTGGTTTGTAGACTCTTTCCTTAAACCTTTGAAAAAAAGGCTTCCACATGGTATTTTAACCTTCCACCTAGCTCTATAAACAACTAGAGTGACTTCGAAAAATCCTTCATTGGAAACTTTGGGGAAGAGAAAACTCTCACGGTGCTATTCAAAGAACTAGTGGCCCTAAAGATGGAAAAGAACGAAAAAGTAAAGGACTTTAATCTACACTTCACTATAGTCCTCAACAAATTCACTGTTAAAATCACTCCCTTGGCACCCTTGGCTATCGAATATTATACTTTAGTGTTACTTCTCTCTATATGAATGTTTATCAAAAGAACTAGAAAGGTTTCCTTAGCCCATAATTTGAGGAATCTAAATCTGTTGAGAAAGAATTATTTTCCTTAGACAACCACCCTGCATCTGAAGAAACCAAATCAACTGGAAGGAAGCCCTTACTATTGAACAAACCCTATGACAAAGAACCCAAATACCTATGCAGTGTGGTTAAACTGGTTAAGAAGCTATCAAATGTAGTATACCTTAAGAAGATCATTGGGGAAGGATCTTCCAAGCCTAGACCTTTATGTCCATTCTTCAAAAGGAATGCCAGCCCGTTGAAGCCTCCAAAAGTCTCACGTCTCTCTCTAAATATAGATGACTTCGACATGGAAATTTGTTGTTCATACTGTTAGCACAATATTGGTTTATGCCTCAGCGCTGCATAAGTGGCGCTACCTAATATTTCACAGAGAACAAAACCTGCATTTCATTATTCATTTTGGCAAATGAATACAATTGTTATGGGATATTTTATTTATTTTGGGGAAAATTGAAATTATATTGAGTTATGCCCAATCTCCAAGTTCAAGCATCAAAATCACCCATGGATTTATGCTACCGAATTGCATGCAGACACACAGTCGAGCGCTACCTACAGGCATTGCGTAATATTTTGGCAGAGGCTAAATTGTGTAGAGTTATTCTGCCAGTTTTGAGTCACTAATTTAAAACTTAGGTTATGAGCAGTTGAGAATGTATTTTTGAAACCTGGAGGAGGTTTTTGTTCATAACATTCCAAATAACAAAAACCTCTCTTAGTTTTGCAAAATGTGCTTTGGTTTGAGAGATATTGGATATATAAGTGCCGTTGCGTACTCTGCACAGTGGCGCTGCATACTCTGCACAGTGGCGCTACCTAATTTCTTGTAGTGGTCACGTTTTGATATTTGCCTTGTTGGGAGGTTTCCACATGTCAAGGAGGGTTCGAATGACTTCTCAAGGATTAGTTAGATGTCAAGGGGAACCTGCACCTAATATTTATCTCCAACAAAGGCCTCATGCAATGAGGTGGAGAAATTTTATTAATGACTTCCAACAAATTCCTGAAAATTAGCAGTTTGTTGTATTTTTGTCTCTTTGATTGTTGCCACCTATATCCTAGGTTTGGAATCCAATGGAGGAGATGGGATTTGACCTCCTTAGTTCATTTTGATGCTATTGTTTATTTAAAGAAGGAAATATCTCTTGTAAAGGGAGGATTCACGAGCCAAGAGAGGCTAGAGAGAGTAGGAGTAGTCAGTTTTTCTGTGTATGTTCATTTGTAAGCCTGTGGGCTTTTTATGAATGTAAGCATTACTGTTACTGGAGACTCATGAGAGTTGTGATTTCAGATTGTACTTCTTCTATTTATCTTTCTTCTTATTTGAATATATTGCAGATTTGAGGATCAAAGGTTGTCAATGATTTATGGATCCCTAAGCAACAAAGGATTTGTTGTATTTTGCCCATTAGTCATTACTTATATTCAAGTATTTGTTGATTCATTAAATGGAGAGGATCTTTGTTTAGTGAAAATTCTACCTTATGTTTTCCTTCTTCATTCTTCCACTTATCAGCATCTAATCTTGTTTTATGTTGAGCATATTTTGTGCCTTCGATGAGTAGGATGTTTGTGACTCCATTGCCCATTGGTGTAGCCTACTGTTCTATAGTTTGTAGCCCTTTCTCTTTCTTTATCCATATTTTTGATCCACCTATTCAAAACCCAAATTTTCTTTTACATTATGATGGGTGTTGAGCTTACACTTTAGCAGGCAAAGTGTGACTTTCAGTGCTAACATTTTTGGTGTCCTTGTCGGGGATGGATTTGAGAAGATTGAAAAGCTCCCTGGGAAGAATGACATTGCACAGCTCCAAATTTAGATGGTGACCGAATTTGGATAGCTTCAAGACTGTACATTCACCATGGCGACTCCATTGTTCAGAATATGTTGGTGACTCCACTGGGTATGAGAAAAATCAAATGGCTATGAAGGCTATCCTGGCCAGGAGGTTTTCCCCACTCAATTTCTCAGCCATAGATGGTTATCCACATCTTGTGCCTCAAATTGATGAATGGAAAGATCTGTTGCCTAGATTTTATGAAGGTGATGATGACAACCCTTTTGAGCATGTTCATGAATTTCATGCTTTGATGTAGTAGCTTGACATCCATCATGAAGATATATTGATGAAAATGTCTGTGTATTCATTGGAAGGCGATGCGAGGCAATGGTATATAACACTCCTTGCTTCTAGTATTTCCTCTTTGAAGGACTTTCATGATGTTTTTTATTCTCATTGCAAGATAATTTATCCAGCTAAAAGACTTTTTGAGAATTGTTGTGAGGGATATGAATCATATATTCAGGATTCGGCAACTGATTCCTTTAGCAGTGATGATGAAGGAGATGATTGCAAAGAGAAGGACTTATATGGTGAGTTTCATAATGTTTTTCCTAAATTTGAAGAACAAATGCATCATTCATGTCAAAATCTAGGTCCCCAAGAGAAAGATCAATATGGACAATCCATCATTTCCTTATCTCCTCCTTTTCTCGATTATTTAAGTCAAGAGGTCATCTTAGATTCAGATTTATTTCATCATGAGAATAGTGTTGCAGCTTGTCATGACCAAATTCATAGCTTATCAGTCCCTCCTATTGTTAATGAACCAATGTGCCATGATTTACCAAGTTTTGATGACTATGAGGATGTTTTCACTGAACAACCAGTTGTCCCATCTATTGTACAAATCCCCGCAGCCATTAATAGTCAAATGGTCATTGATTCACCTTTGTATGATGATTATGAATATGATTTCCATGAACAGTCTATTGAAGACCTTATATCAGAGAAGTACCCTTCACATCAAAGCAACAATAGATTGTTTCAACCCTCATGTCATATTTTTGTTGCTGAAAAAGAAGAAAAAGATGATAATCTAATTTTAGAGGGTGAAAAACTGAGAAATTGGGACCATAAGCCTAGCTATGATGAATATCCCTCACAATCAGAAGATAAGATAGAAGAATGCAGTTTCCCAAGCACTTCTAATTGTGATGAACTTCCCTATCAACCCCCTATTCCTCTTGAAGGAAAAAGCTCAATTTCATCAAGCAGCCAATATCAAATGCCATGTGATCAGATGAGAGAGGTTGAAATTAAAGAAAGAAAAGAATCACTAAGAAATTTTCCTAATACACCTCATGACCAGGAGTGGACCAAGGCCATATGCATTGAGGATAAATCAGAAAATCAGCAAGCCATACAACAACCAAGAATAGTGGAGGAAGGACCTAATGCAATACTTTTCCTTTTTACACAAAGAAATGTTGCAGGGGCAAGTATTGATGATGTTTTTCAGGATCCATTTGCAGCTTATCTGCAAGCAGAAAGTGGGCCTAGGCTCATTTATTTCTTCAATGGAAAGTGTATTTCCATATGTTTCTTTGACGTGCCTTCAAGTAAGAGTTATCTCTGGTGCTTAAGGAAGCACATTTCAAAGCTTCAAATAGTTGAAAAAATGATGAAATGGATTCATTGGTTGTTTCATGTAACTTGAATGCTTCATTTTCCCAATAATTAGAGTAGGCATGTGCAATAAGCTTGTTGGACAAGCATCGTTTTCATCATTTTGTCAATTTTAGTTTTCATTTTCATTTAGTTTTAGATGAAGATCACATATCAAAGGAGATTGCAGAGGTTAAAGGTTGAGAGCATGACTCCACAGGCCCAAAGGATAAGGCACTGAAACTACAAGAGTTCTTAGAGTCTCACAGGGAGGACTCTATCCCCCATGGAGCCTATGTTAGCACAATATTGGTTTATGCCTCAGCGTTGCATAAGTGGTGCTACCTAATATTTCACAAAGAACAGAATCTACATTTCATTATTCATTTTGGCAAATGAATACAATTGTTATGGGATATTTTATTTATTTTGGGGAAAATTGAAATTATATTGAGTTATGCCCAATCTCCAAGTTCAAGCATCAAAATCACCCATGGATTTATGCTACTGAATTTCATGCAGACACACAGTCGGGCACTACCTACAGGCGTTGCGTAAGATTCTGGCAGAGGCTAAATTGTGCAGAGTTATTCTGCCAATTTTGAGTCACTAATTTAAAACTTGGGTTATGAGCAGTTGAGAATGTATTTTTGAAAACTGGAGGAGGTTTTTGTTCATAACATTCCAAATAACAAAAATCTCTCTCAGTTTTGAAAAATGTGTTTTGGTTTGAGAGATATTGTATATAGAAGTGGTGCTACGTACTCTGCATAGTGGTGCTACCTAATTTCCTGTAGCGGTCATGGTTTTGATATTCTCCTTGTTGGGAGGTTGCCACATGTCAAGGAGGGTTCGAATGACTTCTCAAGGATCAATTAGATGTCAAGGGGAACCTGTACCTAATATTTATCTCCAGCAAAGGCCTCATGCAATGAGGTGGAGACATTTTATTAATGACTTCCAACAAATTCCTGAAAATCAGCAGTTTGTTGGATTTTTGTCTCTTTTATTGTTGCCACCTATATCCTAGGTTTAGAATCCAATGGAAGAGATGGGATTCGACCTCCCTAGTTTATTTGGATGCTATTTTCTATTTAAATAAGGAAACATCTCTTGTAGAGGGGGGATTCATGAGCCAAGAGAGGTTAGAGAGAGTAGGAGTAGGCAGTTTTTCTGTTTATGTTCATTTGTAAGCCTGTGGGCATTTTATGATTGTAAGCATTACTGCTATTGGAGACTCATGAGAGCTGTGATTTCAGATTGTACTTCTTCTATTTATCTTTCTTATTATTTGAATATATTGCAGATTTGAGGATCAAAGGATGTCAATGATTTATGGATCCCTAAGCAGCAGAGGATCTGTTGTATTTTTCCCATCAGCCATTACTTATATTCAAGTATTTGTTGATTCATTAAATGGAGAGGATATTTGTTTAGTGAACATTCTACCTTATTTTTTCCTTCTTCATTCTTCCACTTATCAGCATCTAATCTTGTTTTCTGTTGAGCATCTTTTGTGCCTTCGATGAGTAGGATGTTTGTGACTCCATCTCCCATTGGTGTAGCCTCTGATCTACAGTTTGTAGCCCTTTCTCTTTATTTATCCATCTTGTTGATCCACCTATTCAAAACCCAAATTATCTTTTACATTATGATGGGTGTTGAGCTTACACTTTAGCAGTCAAAGTGTGACTTTCAGTGCTAACACATACCACCAACATAACCATTTTGAAAAAACATGTCCTTAGTGGGTTAACTCTATGGCCTTGGTCATTAACCAATTATTAGATCAGCAAGAGAATAATGATAACCAGATCAAGGAAACAGAAAATGAAGAAACCGCTCAATAACATGTTATGTTTATATGGGATTGGTGTATCGATTTGGACGAAGAACATATTGAATAAGTTTCAATGGGAGATACATGAATCATAAAATTTTCCCCTTCCCCCCTGAGATTATAACTTACATAAGAAAGGTTCCCTCCCCAACACTTCTTTACCCTCAAAAACCAACACTACTCTTAGAAAGATAACTCCTCTCATTCTTGATCAAAAACCAAGAACTTCAACCCCAGTGGTAGCCAATGATAAACCCAACACCCCTGTTTCAGCTAACAATAAAAAACCAAGAAATTTGACCCCGTAAATAGTCAGCAATAAACCTAGCGCTCCAACATCCAAAAACAAATCCAATATCTCACAAGCAAACAAAACAACAAACAAACCTGAAACTCACACTTTGGAATACAATGTTATTGAAGATTTGAAGAAAACCAAAGCTAATATATCTGTGTATGATATATGTGCACTTCCCCAACAATGTGATCTAATTATTGACACTTTCAATCCTAATGACCTTCAGAAGAAGATCGTTGTTGTATCACACAAAATTCATAAAATTGTTGAAATTGCAGCTAGTATATGCTCGCATTCGAGGTCCCAAGTTCCACCATTTTTTATTACATATGAAATTTTCAATTTTAATATACATAACTATTTAGAAGACTCTAATGCTTCCTCTCATATCATGCCATACTCGATCAACCAAAGAATCAATGTTGTCCTACAAATGAGTACTACCAAAATCATACAATTAGATAGATCATATGTTAAAGTGAGAGGTGAACTTAAAGACGTTATGATTAGGCTAGGATTTGATCCTATAGTTCATCAGCTCATAGATATCATTGTTGTTGACATTCCAGAAAGTTATGGTTTATTGTTGAGTAGGGACTGGTCTGCAAAACTTCAAGGTTATTTCTCTACATATTGGTCCCACTCGTGGCTCCCATACAAAGGTAAGCCAAATCATATTTGGGTAAACAACAAGGATAATATGAATCATACAGTAACAAAACTCAAAGGTAAGAGTGATCCCATCAGCTTCAGCCATACTATTTTTCGAAATTATTTATTAGATATTGACCATGGTTTCTATGAAGTGCAACCATATCCAATTCAAACAGACACACAATATGAACTCCTTCAATGCACTCGGACTGAGGCTAATGGTTTTGTTATATTAAAAACACGTGGCTTTTTCATAACCAACTCAAATTTACACACTAACATGTGGACAATGTTCTTTGATGGCTCCATGTCTCATGAAGGAGTCAGGGAAAGATGCATCCTTATCGATCCAAAACAGCGTAAGACTCTTATTTCCTTTTGTTTAGAGCTTGAATGCACCAATATCACTACAAAATATGAAGCCTTGGTCCAAGGCCTAAATAAGGCGATCGATATTAAGGTAAAGTGCCTTCGAGTGTTTGGTGATTTGGAGATAAGTGTCTGGCAGGTAAGAAACATTATTCACTTCTTGTCTCCCCACTTAAAAGGTTATCAACAGGAGGTATGAAAATTGCTCTATTCCTTTGAAGCACTTAATATTACTTCTATACCTTATTGTCAAAATGTTGTTGTATATACTTTGGCAAATGCAGTATTTAGATTCACAACCCTCAATAATGGTTTTTATGTTGAAATCATTTCCAGGTCTTCTATACCAGACAACATCACGAACTAAAGAGTGTTCAATAACGATACTCATATCATAAATTTTCTCACCATCTATGACCTGTTCCAAGACTCTATGATAGATGATGAAGTGCATCAACAAAATCTTTGGGACTATCGGGATGAAGCAAATAAAGTAAAAGAAAATTAAATTTTGAGGAATGTGTTATTTCTTGAAAAGTTGTTTGATCTTCATACTAAGTTCAGAAAGCCTATGAATCCAAATACAAACAGCTCTAATATGATGCACTTTCTGTTGAATTTGTTAGCACCCTGTAAATATGTTTTGGCTGTAAAACAGATGACGGGGGTAACTGTTTCAACTAACTTTAGAGCTGAGGCACTAGCCTGCTCAACTCAGAGAGCGCTCTCTCGTGTCACTTGATATTCTTTTGGAAATTGGTGGCTAGATTGGGTTTGTTTATCATAGGTTTTCTAAGAGAATGGAGGTGGCATTTGGTCTATGGAGTCGAATATGAATAATGCATCTGCAAATAATGAGAATTATCAAGAGGAAAAGGCTAAGCCAGGCACTGAGTCTAAGTTTAAACTGAAAATTTTGCATGGCAACAGAGGAAAAGGGAAAATGTATAACCACATCAGAGAATATTTAAATGAATTCTGACCTAGTTAAGAAGAAAACCACATAAATTTAAATTGCTAAGTCTAGAGCATCATCAGACGAATTCCAGACTTCTAACTCTCCAATTTAAAAGAGGAAACTGTGAATGAAATTTCAGATACAAAAGAAATACATACTATGGGAGGAAACAGAACTCATATCATTGCCAATTAGAAACTTTTCATAAGTAGTTCAAAAACAGCTTCTGCATTATATATTCAGTTTAACTCCATTATACAAAAACTTTCCTGCTATGAGGGCAGGACCCTCTTTCTCTCGTGACTTTTACATCCTTGGGATGATACATATATAAAGGTTTACAGTGGAATTCAAAACGATTAAACTTCTTCACAATTCTAAATATAGAAGTCAGTTACAAAAAGGAGTAACGTGTAACGAAAATTTACAAATATCGTTACAATATGTCTAACATATCTGAAGCTTTTCTTGGAATGCCACATGTCCAAAATTTGTTGGAATGTGCTCAATTTTACCTGAGAGTTTTATTCTAGCTTGGTGGTTTCCTCCTTTAGAGTACCCAACCAGACTGGTAGATTTTCTCCAACACTTTCGACAACTTCGGTTTTGGTTCCAATTTTTCGTCATTTGCTCCGTTTCTTTTTCACAATTTTCCTGTAGGGTTCTTCCACGTGCTAGTTGATAATTAGATCCCTCATAATAGGATTCAGTCTAACCTCTAATTCTGGTTCTGTCGCAGGTTTAGTGTGAAATTTGGTCGCTAATATCCGAGCAATCATCCTTTCCTTTTTACTTATTGATACACTTGTCATGTTGGTTGAAAACCCTTCTTCACTGGATATGACTTGATCAACTTCGTCCATGCATTCCAATTCTGTAGGCACCAAGGTGTCCCTTAACTCGTCAGAAACTAGAAAGTTGGTCCATTTGGGGATTATTTCTCTTATGAACGGGATGATGATTTCCTGGAGTAGAATAACGCCAGCCATGCTTGAAGATCTGTAGTTATTGGGTTATCAATAATGACTTATTGATAGAACTAATGGAAAGTACATTGATTTGTCATGCTTGGCCAATCCATTTTGAATGATTAGCTTTCGAGTTCGTTATCCGGCGGCGTTCACCTGACATCATACGGTCGTGAAGTACCAAACGAGTGAAGGAAGGTGATTTCGACTAGCCGTCACCCGCCCCATGAGTGGTTGATTTGACATATTGGAACATGTGACATCGGGGCTTTTGCAAAAATGGTTTTAGGCATACCACCTTTCGCCCCGATGTATCTCTGGAGGCATCATGTGTCCACTTTAAAAACCACAATGGTTTTCCTCGGTCCACCTTTACATGGTTAAGTCTCATGCAAGTTCATCGCCCGATATGGGCCCCAACCATTGATCTGGGCTGCTTTACAATCGACGGTCTGTCGAGTTATACATTTTGCGCCTCTGCTATATTTGTCCATACGCCGCCAGATATGTCCTGGTCCTCTAAATTATCAATTCTCCAAACTATCATGCTTCCGCAACGATGTAGCTCTTTGATAAATTTTCGAGACTTGGGTCCTGTCTGAAAATTGTTATGGTGATAACAGAATCTAGGTACCCTTGGACATCCCAAATACATCAATCTGGGCACTTGTTGTTCATAGGTGGAAAAACATACATTCACATGGTTTTTTAAAATATATCATGTTGTTTTTCCTGGACATATGAATATTTGAAGATGTATGACACTCGTATTATTCAGCGCGTGATTCCTATCAAAGAAGGTGTCAAACCATTTCAGTGGACGTTAAGAAAATACATCCCACTCTTGAACCACCTATTCAAAAGGAATTGAAAAAATTCTTAGACACATGGATCATATTTAAGGTTCGTCATTTCAACTGGGTGTCTAATATGGTACCTGTCAGGAATAAATTAGGGGATATTATACTTTGGATATATTTCTGAAATTTAAATCGAGCTTCTGAAAAGGAGAATTATCCAATTCCCCCCATGGAGAAAATCCTACAACTTGTCTCTAGTTCTGAAATGTTTTCTCTTTTGGATGGGTTTTCTAGTTACAATCGGGTTCTCGTAGTAGAACTAGACCAGTTAAAGACCACTTTTAGGACAAAGTGGGGAACATTTGCATATTGCATAATTCCCTTTGGTCTAATCAATGTTGGTGCTACCTTTCAAAGGAAATGGACATATATTTTAAAGTTCTAATCATTCATAGCATGGTGATCTATCTTGATGACATCACAGTTTATTCAAAACAAAGAGATAGTCACCCCAAACATATGAAGCAGATTTTTGAAAGATGCAGACAATTTGGTATTTCTCTAAACCCCAAGACGAGCATATTTTTTATTTCAGAAGGTAAATTGTTAGGGCATATTTTTTCCAAGGATTGGATTTATGTTGACCCAGAATGAACCAAATATATTATGCAAATCCCACCTGCACACAGAAAAAAAATTGTACAATCCTATTTTGGGAAAATCAATTTCGTGAGAAGATTTGTTCTTGATTTTGCAAAAATCATTAAACCCCTTCAGCAAATGATAAATAAATATGCTCAATTAAAGTGTACATCTGTTGAAAAGGAAGCCTTTGAGAATATCAATGTCACCATAGAAGTTGCACCTGCTCTTCAAATTATTGATTTAACTAAAGACTTCTTGTTGTATACTTTTACTTCTGACCATTCTCTTGCAGCAATGCTCACTCAGAAGGACCAGCACGGGAATGAGTGCCCCATAGTGTTTATGAACACTGGACTCCAAGATGTTAAGCTAAATTATCCATCGGTAGACAAGCAAGATTTTTCTATCCACAAATCTATTAAATGGTTTAGGCCTTATGTACTAAAAAACCATGCAAAGGTAAACCTCATTCACCCAGAGGTCATATCTATTTTTGTGCAGAGAGAACTGGGTGAGAGACGAGGCAATTGATGATTGCTTTACATGAATATCACCTTGAATTCAAACCAGCAAATATCATTAAATTTCAAGGCCTATGTAAACTAGCAACTAGAATCACAAATTATAAGGATCAAGAAGAAGATGGGTGGCAAGAAGAACCACCTCTCTATACACAACAAGCCCCATATATCCCATCAATTGAGAATTTGTGTTATAATGATCTCAAATACTATCTTCAGCATGGCAACACTCTTTATCATCTTAATGCTAAACAAATAAGACTGTTAAGGCTAAATTTTGCACAATATCAGTTGGTTCATGGTATCTTGTTCAGGAAAAATTGTGACGGAGTTTTTCTCTGATATCTCAAAAAGAAAAATTCTAAAACGGTTCTCAAATATATGCATGATGCACCAGCATGTTGACGGGCGAAATTGACCGTCCATCAACTGGGAGAGTGGAACCGGTCCGGGGTTGTCTAAATAACCCAAGCCGTTTGAAATGGACCACCCTGACGAGTTTAACAGCTCCGTTGGCCGCTCTAAGGTCTTCAATGAAAACCAAAGAGAGAATTGATCTGAGCTAAGTAATCTAACTAAACTAACAAACAAATCAAACTATAACTAACTACAAGAAACTAACTAAAATAAAGGAAACTAGAAACTAATAAAACAAAGAAAAAGAACTAAAACTAATAAAAGAAACTAAACAAATAAAACAAACTAAACTGATAAAACAAACTAAACTAAATACACTAATCTAACTATAAACTACTAACTATTATATATACAAGATACTAATTATCAACTATCTAATTACTAATTTAATTACAGTTTATTCACAAATATACATTGCATACAATCTACAGATTTGAATAAAACCTGTGAAACTGATGTGCTTGCTGTCCCAAAACAGCGAAGGATAATTCTTTTTGATTTTATGATTTATGAATAAGAAAGTAAACTAATTGAAATTAAACAGTCTAATATATTAATTAACTTAAAAACTAACTAATATACTAAGCAAACAAATGACAAACAAAACCTGGAAACGCTCCAAGTCTGCCCTGTGTATGATAACTTCTTAAGCTGATTGGAGGAAGAAATTAACACCATTTAGTCCTTAAGCTTCTCGAAAACGATCAGTTGTGCTGCTTCTTGAAGTGTTTTACAAGACAAACAAGACATAAAAGATAAATCATAACAATCTTCTGATGATAAATCTCTGCAATAAGGGAAACCTATTATGCAGAAAACTTATATTTAACAATTCAATTTATGAAGAAGACAAAGCTATCATTCACTAAAATGAATCAGTAATTGTTATGTCTCTTATCTATTTGGAAGCAACAAGATACGTATAACAATAAGAAATTATATCACTTGAATTTGATTTAGATAGAAAAAGTAATACTAAGCCATAAACATAATGATATACAAAACTTGGAACAAAGTGTTGATATATTGAAAAGCAAAAGCCACGACAAAACATCAATTCTGCTCCAGTTTGAATCAGAATTACATATCCTTGTTCTCCCACAACTGAAGATGAGCTTTATTACAAAAACCATAGGTTTATATAGCTTTCTCACAAGGTAAAACATCCTTGTGAATAATAGCAAATAGTTTTACACAATCTGGGAATAATCCCAAAATCCCTTAAACTAAGTAACTAAAAATGCAAGTGAAATCCTTAAGATATCTTCCAACTGCTCCTCATATCCATTGCCAATTCGAATTTGCCTGGAATAGACACAAAGATCAAGTTAGAGGAGTGTTTTATTAAGAAAACAATAAAAAAATGACTCTATAGACTTAGCTACAGAATCTCCTGATTCTGTAGCTGGTCTAGAATAGTAAACAGGACCAGATATATAATCAAATCAAATCGAATCCAATCATCTTTTAATGATTGAAAAATTACTAATGATTCAATAAAAATAATCCTTTGAATCAAACTAAATCGAACAGAATACAATCGGGACAGAATAGGAATGCTCTGTTTTCCCAATTGTCATAAAATCGAATCAAATCTTAACAAGACTGTTCCATGAATGCAATCAATGGTAAACCAAATCATATGAGATACAAAATAATCATTATCGATTTGCATAAGGTTCATATCGTTTAATCAATTGCCAACATAGAAAAATGTCACGATTTCATGCATAACTGTATCCATAGAATCCAGCCATAGATTTCGTTTGCTGAGTTTCAAACATTACACAGGTATAGTCGTACTCATCATTGGCCAATTATAATCATAACAACAGGTTGATATCATTCAATTAAAAGTACAATATGTAAATAGCATCCTTTGTAATCGGATGAAATCAAACTCCATGAATAACAACTCAAAAGTATTCATGTTTGATCACCACACAGTCAGCAAACAGAGGCGCGATAAAATCGATATGATGCATAAACTGGGCAATAATCAATACGGATGTCAACTGAGTTAATTATAGAAATGAAATCGAAACTTTGAACAGAATCCAATTCGAACAATAACGAGAATCGGATATGTTACAATTGGTTATGTATCAACAGAAAAATATGAAATTTGGTCGAAGGAAATTGAAACAGTTAACCCATATCATAACCATTTCGAATTATACCATTGACTGTATTCGAAATTCGGGATACCAACAACAGTCTATCTTTAGAACTATTAACAACTTGTCTCATTAACAGGGCATCGAACTAAATTTAAACATTCATATCTATTCGATGATCCATTAAATTAAAACCAAATCCAATCGAATCTTAAACTATAACAAAAATGATTTATCAAAACCAAAATTATATACAGCGCAACATGCTTATGTAACAGAGCAAGTGAAATACATACATAGAGGCTATGAAAGTGTAATATAAATGAGTGAAAACTATACCATAGCAGTTGCTGAGACTATGTCAATTTTGAATTGACAATGGTTGTAGCAGACTCGACATTTTTGAACAGGATCGAACCCGTAGTTCGTTGCTTCTTATCGTTGGGTTGTTCTTTTGCATTCCGACCAGTGAGCTTTGCCACTTGGTTTTCCAAATCGTGAATTTTGGATTGCAATTTTGGGACATCCAAGTAGTATCTCTCCAACCACAACCCACACTGACCACAAGGTGGAGCAACAGGTTGAGCAGTCGAGGGTTTCGACGATTCACCGAGGGTTTCACGAGGTGCTTCAATACCAGGGAAGTCAGGGTTATCCCGTAGACAAGGAGGTAAGTTCTTGACGAAATCATAAGAAGGATTGCCACACAGGCCCTCTGAGTAAGGATACTCTTCAGCGAGAAAACGTTTAATGTCTGAGTCAGAGTCTTCGCTCACCACGATAGGCTCTAGTTTGGCAGGGGGGTTAGGTTTATTCCTCGCCATGCGAGAGATTAACCTTGCATTTTTCTTGCCTCTCGCATTAGCACCAGTATTCACTCTAGTCTTTTTGGTTGTAGGCTTAGCAACTTCGGTCTGTTTAGTCACAGCCATAGGCACACTCGTAGGGGACTCGGGCTTAGGTTTGGGTAACAAAACACTAAAAGGCACAGGGGTAGGTTTTCTCTCGGTCACCATGGGCTTATCCACCTATGGCGAGTTAGATTCTTCAAAGCCATTACGGCTGAGAAAACCATGCCAAGAATCACAACGTAACCCCAATTCATGAACCAAAATCATTTTAATCAACCCCACATGGAAGAGGCTAGTGTTAGCCTGGCTACGCTTGTATCATTTAGCCATTTTGAACAGACTTCGGTGCAGATAATGAGGCATACTTAGTTCGAAACCCATGAAAACCATTAATAAACGCAGGTGAAACAAGAAAATAAACCCGTACCTGCCTTCACAAGTAACGAATTGCTTAATAATCATCAAGAGATCATACCAGCGGGGTTTCAACATCTTTGCAGGCAAACCTC
>SNQJ01S0046538.1:77321-92911 GCA_010110895.2 Picea sitchensis
CCAACCACAGGCCTTAAGCCACCCTCCGAGCACCTTGACCTTGACCGAGAAGAGAATTCTAGCTGCAATCTATAGCCAAGAGAGGCTAAATGCACCAAGCAAAAGAATAGAAACTAAACTGAACAGATGATCCCACCCAGAAGTTAGCACACCACTCTCCCAGCTTTCCCAGAAAACCTGTGCACCAAACTGTTGTTGCCTGCAACTGCCTACGCAGATATTGCTCTCACTGCAACTGCTGAGATGACAAATAATGAAACTAGCGCCCTGTATTTATAATGGACTGGTTAGTCTAACTGGGGCCGACCTAGCCAGTCTAACTGGGCTGACTTCTCCTTCTGGGCATCAATAAATTCAATATAAATATATTTTTTCAGCCAACAACCTGTCTAGGGTTTCCTTCAATTCTTTGCTTCCTTCCGGAGGATTCTAATCTCATCATAGGTCATAATAGAGGTTCATACCTCCCGAAGCTACCATAATATTAACAACTTTCTCCTTTAATCAAAACTTTAAGCAGCAAATGTAACTCGAACAACTGTGCACTAGTGTATTCATCACACATCACTACTATGCGCGCATCCATTCTGGCGTCGCACGCCAAATATATTATTTTTGTGCACACAAACTATTGTTATAGAGATTTTGCCTCACTCCATGCATGTTTCTTTGATTGTTTTCCATTTCCCTATGCATAATCAAATTCCCCTTTTTTTTCTACTCCAGAGTTAAAATTCATATGTTTGTCCATATATGTGACCTACCAGTTAGACAACTCATGTGTGCGCAGGTTACTCAAAAATTAAAAAATATGTCGGGTTTCCATGCCATGTCATGTGATCCATGATCCTTGACCTTCCATATACTGGAAACGCTCAGACTCAACCCTTTAGTTCCATTTTAATGCTATAAATTGATCCATACCCAATCCTTGAGGAGGATTCAACACATTGAGAGAAAAGATACTCTGGAGAAATTTCACTTCATATTGAGTCTGCATCCCTTTGTCCTTGAAAGTATGAACCTCTTTTGTTCAACCCCCAATCTCTTCTTACCTTTTGATGGAGAAACTCATTGACTCCTAGTTGTGAGCTTGCCTTTGTGGAGGATTGAAGCAGTGGAGGCCCATCCGGAGGGACTTATTTTCTTGGTTCTGATATGTGTCGTGGAAGAAGTTTGTCATCTATGTACTTCTGTTGATTACATTAATAGAAATCATCTTTTCTCGTCCAATTGATATCTTGCAAATATTTGTATTTCTTTCGATGGGCGTATTTGTTATGTATGTTAATGGATTATGCTAATTTATATGCTAAAATTATATATCGTTACCATGCGCTTGTGTATCTTGGTTGTTGAGGACAAGTTGCAGGTACAAATCTTTGGGTCGTGTGCTCAATAGTGGTCTTCTTCGAACGTTCGATCAAGGTAGGCTTCTAGACTTCTCTTGCTAGCATTTCATTTATATAGAATACTTGATATTAGAGTTGATTTCTAGGTGTTGTTCCATCTGTTGTGATTTTCCCCTAGTGTAATATTCTAGATATAAAAAGTATGCAAAAAAGAAATAAAATGCTAGAAATGGCAGATAAACAATAGTATAACCAAAACAACACCACAATAACACCTAAATGATAACAGAATAACACCAGAAATAGAAATTTGATTACTGAGAGCAATGTTCACTTGCCTCTTCGAGGGGGAAACCTCCAGTCGAGCAGAGCTCTATTACAATAATATCCAAGCTAGGGTTCTCATACCCTCGACTCGTATTTATACTAAATATGTCTATCAAAAGAACCATCTAGAGGAAGATCCTTCTAGAAGAGGAAGCTTATATTAGGTCCTCTTACATTTGACTTATTCTACCTTATTGCAAGGCCTTATTAATATTTACCTTTATTACATCCGAATATATTGTTCTACCTATGTGAGGGGTTAGGTCCCTAACATGTCCTCCCCCTTAAAAACATCCTTGTCCTCAAGGCTTGAGATGTGGAAATTGCTGCAGAATGGTAGTTAGTTCCCAAGTGGCATCTGTTGGAGTTGTATCTTTCCACTGGAATAACACTTCCTTGATGGTTCATTGATGCAGGTGACACTCACACTGGTCCAAAACTGCTTGTGGTTGTAGCCAAATGGAGCATTCTTCATCCAACTCGGGAAGGTTAGTTTGAGTTTGTCACTTAGTTCCAATCACCTTCTTTAAGCATGAAACATGAAACTGGGAAAATCTAATTGATAGGCCACTTGTTCCACACGCTTGAGAATGGTATAAGGACCATAAAATTTGGGCGCGAGCTTCTGACAATGGTCAGACTTGAGGGAATTTTGCTTGTAAGGTTGCAGTCGAAGAAACACCTGATCCCCTTCTGTAAATTGAAGTTTAGAGCGACCTTGATCTTCTTGTTTCTTCATGTGATTCTGGGCCATGACCAAATTCTCTTTGAGGGTATGGAGAATAGCCTCTCGAACTGTAAGCATTTGGTCAACCACCTGGACCTTCGATACACCTGGTAAATATGAGATAACTCAAGGTGGATTTTGTCCATATACTGCTTCAAAAGGAGTCATGCAAGTAGTTGTATGGTATGAAGTGTTGTACCACCATTCAACTAGGGGTAACCATTGAGCCCAATGATTTTTCTTTTCTGATGCAAAACACCTCAAACATGTTTCCAAACACTTTTTGACAACTTCAGTTTGACCATCAGTCTGGGGATGATAAGTTGTGTTGAGATGCAATTGGGTTCCTTGTAGCTTGAACAATTCTTGCCAAAAATTGCTGGTGAAAGTTGGGTCGCGATCAGAAACAATAGAATGTGGCATGCCATGAAGCTTGAAGACCTGATCCATGAAAATTTGAGCCACAGTGGATGTTGTAAATGGGTGTTGAAGAGAACTAAAATGAGCATACTTGGAAAGGCGATCAACGACCACCATGATGACTAATTTATTTCTCGATTTAGGTAAGCCTGTAATAAAATCCATAGAGATATCCCTCCAAATAGCATATGGAATCAGAAGTGGTTGTAGTGTGCCAGGAGATTTGACTGTTTCGCCCTTGTTGCGTTGAAACATGTCACATTCAGCCACAAAATTACAAACGTCTTGTTTCATACCATCCCAGAAAAAATAACATTTGACCATGTCATAGGTTTTGGTAAACTTGAAGTGCCCAGTTGTGGGTGTAGCATGAAGCTCAAAAAGTACCGTGGATTTAAGTTTTGAATGTTTACTTAAATACAAACATCCTTTGTATCGAAGTTCATCATGGATCCAAGAGTACCCTGGGGAAACTGGAGAATTGGACTGCAATTGGTGTATCATATGTGAACTTTTGGGATCGTGTAGCCATTCCTGGCGAACGGATTGGATCCAATCTGGTACAATGAAGGAGAGAGAAAAAAGGGATCCTTCATCTTCATATTTTCAGGAAAGTGCATCTGTAACCACATTGTCTTTTCCTTTCTTGTAAATGATCTCATAATCATATCCAAAGATCTTAGTCTCCCACTTTTGTTGCTCTAGAGAGGAAATGTGGTGTTCCAGAAAATACTTGAGTCTTTGATGATCTGTCTTAATTTGGAAGTGTTTCCCCAATAGATAAGGGCACCACAGATCAATGGCATGCAGAATAGACAACATTTCATTTTCATAGATTGATTTGCCCAAATTTATTTCAGACAGTTGTTTGTTGGTAAAGGTCAAAGGCCAACCCTCTTGCATAAGGACATCACCAATTCCTTTCCCTGAAGCATCACATTCTAGGAAAAAAGTCTTTGTGAAATCAGGAAGGGCCAGGACGGGAGTGGTGCACACGGCCATCTTCAAGGTTTGAAAAGCCTGAGCAGCTGCTGGAGTCCAAGTGAAACAATTATTTTTTAGTGCAGTGAGAGGTGCCACAATCTTTCCATAATTCTTAACAAACTTGTGATAATAACCTATTAAGCCCAGAAATACATGCAAGCTTTTGAGAGTCTTTGGGTGAGGCCAGTCTTGCATAGCTTCGATCTTTTTAGGATCCACCTTGACACCATTCTTTCCAAAAAGATGACCCAAGTACTCGACTTCCAAGGCACCAAAATAACATTTATATTGTTTCAGGAAAAGTTGGTGTTGAGAAAGTAGATGGAGAACNATGAGGATATCATCAAAGAAAACTAAGACAAAATGATGGAGAACAGGACGGAAGACATGATTCATGAGGCTTTGGAAGGTGGAGGGGGCATTACACAAGCCAAAGGGCACGACCAAAATCTTAGAGTGGCCCTCATGAGTTCTAAAGGTAGTCTTAGGAATGTCTACCTCTTTCATACGGATCTGGTGGTAGCCAAAACGAATATCAAGTTTACTAAAGAACTGGGTGCCACTCAATTCATCCAAGAGGTCATCAATGACAGGAATGAGAAATTTGTCTTTAATGGTGAGTTTGTTGAGAGCACAGAAGTCAGGACACATGCACCAAGAACCTTCTTTCTTCAAGACCATGACCACATGAGAAGAGTAGGGGCTCGTACTAGGGTAGATGATGCCTGCATTAAGCAATTCTTGAACCCTTTTCTCAATTTCATTTTTTTGGGAAAAGGGGTGACGATAGGAACGAATATTGGGAGGAAGGCTTCTTGGTACAAGGGGAATGGAATGATCATGAACACCACAGGAAGGAGGGATTCCTTGGGGAGTGGAAAATACCACTTGATGTTTAGAGAGGATGGATTGGAGGTCTTGCGGCATAAAGGGTGTCTCATTTGCTTATATGGCATGGAGTTGGGAAATAATGCCAGAATGACCTTTTTTTAGCAGCTTTTCCATGCGTTGGGAACTAATGATCTCAGGTGAACCGATGGTGATGCCTTGGAACTTATATTGTTGGCCCTCCTGGTCGAATTGCATGGTTAATTCCTTAAAATCCATGAGAATGGGACCCAAAGTCCTTATCCAGTCTTCACCCAACACAATGTCACAACCGCCCATGTCGATAGCAAACATATGAGATTTCAGGTGGTAGTCACCAATTTAGAGATGCACATTTTCACAACGCCCTCCACATTTCATGGAGCCGCCATTGGCAATCATGATTTGGAAATTATTTACTGTATGGATATAGCAATGAGCTTCTTAGGCAATGCGGCGATGAATAAAATTATGGGTGCTTCCACTATCAACAAGAACGATGACCTTCCTATGCTTGATGTAACCAATTAGCTTGAGGGTTTGGGGAGCAGAGAATCTAGTGAGAGCATTTAGGGAAATGACCAGTTCTACTTCGGGAGGGTCTGAGGGAGGGGTTATGTCAGTGGGTTCAAGTGACTCAAACACAAGGGGATTTTCAACATCCTCTTCCAAAACATCCTCCGAGATGGCCATAAAAATATTTTGTTCCTTACACTTGTGGCCTGAAAAATATTTGTCATCACAATTATAACAAAGGCCTTTGAGTTGGCATTCATCCATTTTATCCCTGGTCAATTTTTGTATCTTTAGTGGAGCAGAAGGAGGAGTGGGATTTACTAGTTTAGTGTGAGGAATAAAGGAGGGTTTTTGGTTTTGAGAAGATACAACCTGTTGTGCTTCCTTATCTCTTTTAGTAGCCTCCACCCAACTCTGAGGCCAATCATGAGGACATGGGCACGAATCTCATCCTTGAGGCCACTGATAAAACATTCTCGGAAAAAAGCATCAGACATGCCCTTTGTACAAAAAGCCAGACAATCAAAAGTAACTATAAAGTCTGTCATTGTTCCAGATTGTTTCAACTTTGTCAAATGGTCTAAATGGTTGGTGTCCGTGTCAAAGCGTTCATAAATCTCTACCACAAAGTGTGTCCAAGCAACATACCCTTGACGGGTAGTTTTTCCCCATTGTCACCATTGCCAACATTCTTGATCTAGATGAAGAACACCATACCAGAGTTTGGCCAAATCATTTGTAATGTCATACAAAGAGAAATAATGTTCCATTTGAGTTACCCAACTAGTGGGATCTGAGCCATCATATTTGGTCACATCCACCCGTGGAAGGCGTAGGTCACGCTGAAAGTTAGGGATGAAAATTATGGGAATGAGAGGAAGTTTCAGCTTTGGTATGCAAAGGTGGGTCAGATAAAGGAGGATATGTAGGGATATACATCTTGGTGTTGATCATCGAAGCGACAGATTCAATCTGGGTAGTAATGTCTTGTTTGAGGTCTTCATTGAGTTCCTCGATTGAGGTGACAATGGAGGAATGCATGTTTTTATTGATGGTGGCAATGTTGGAACTGAGTTGTCTCACTTCTTGTTGGGTCTTTGTGAAAATAGATTGCAATGTATTGAAGCAAGCTTCCAAGTCTTCGCTACAGGTATGGGAAATGATGACGAGGGAACCGAAAAAGGGCAGGTGGGGTCAAACATTTGTTGAAAAATGATAGGTATGAATGTGTTAAGGGCGAAGAGATAAATACAATGGGATAGGTCTCAAATAATGGTGAAAAAATTTCCAAAGTTATACTCTGGTCTAAAGAATACTGCAGTGATGAAATGCCCAAATTCTTAATCAGGAAGAAATGTGTAGTGATTTGGAAACTCAAATGCAGGAGACACAGTTGCACGGCAATAGATTTTGTCTGGTTTTTGTTTTTCATCCCCAAGGGTTAGGTATTCAAGGGTTCTACAGACAAGGGTTTTCACTGTGCTATAGCTCTCTGGTATACGTTCAGGGTCCAACAGTAGTACTCGGCCCAATATCTCAGGGAACCAACTAAGGAGGCTAGACCGTGCCCTTATTCATACTACCCGACTACCCATATACTAGAGAGTATCTTCCTGAGTTTTGTTCTCAGTGACACTATAGCAGTCAAGCGGTCGATTGGTTTATCTAAAGAGGGATTCAGGAAAACTAGGTTGATCCATATACAGGTGTTGTTTGATGCGCTACCACTCGAAGGGGTACCAACAGGTGTTACAAGGGTAGCCAATAGATGTGCACTTAAGTACCACTTGTATTTCCTGCGTGTATGAATCCTCGACCACGGGTTTATGCACGTAATGACAGATCTCTGTAGCTTAAAGACGTCAGAATACGTCTCTACTCTGAAGAAAAAAATTAACTCAAAATTTTCTTCCGAGGAAAGTGCTCTGATACAACTTATAATATTCTAGATGTAAAAAGTATGCAGAACTGAAATAAAATGTTAGAAATGGCAGATAAACAACAGTATAACTAGAACAACACCACAATAACACCGAAATGATAATAGAATAACACCAGAAAGAGCACTTCGATTACTGAGAGAAACGTTCACTTGCCTCTTCAAGGGGGCAACCTCCAGTCGAGTAGAGATCTATTACAATAATATCCAAGCTAGGGTTCTCATACCCTCGACTCCTATTTATACTAAATATGTCTATCAAAAGAACCATCTAGAGGAATATCCTTCTAGAAGCAAAAGCTTCTATTAGGTCTTCTTACATTTGACTTATTCTACCTTATTGCAAGGCCTTATTAATATTGACCTTTATTACATCTGAATATATTGTTCTACCTATGTGAGGAGTTAGGTCTCTAACACCTATCCATAGAGAGATTTTATTCGTAACAGAATTGGCTGCTCCACTGGGGAGATCATATTTTTTTGGGTATTGGGTGTTTTTTCTCCTTGATTTGCTCTATGTTTGCCTGAGTTTTTGTGTCGCTTGATGCTTGACAACATGTATCTTTCCTTGTATTTGAGTCTGTCTTTCCTTGTATTTGAGTCTCTTGGCCTAACCCTTACCATGGCAATGTATTTATTGGCATACATGGGTTTTCCCTTGACAGTCGCGTACATACGTGAGTTGTATGTCTTTAGGGTGCGTATATACGCATGTGTTCCTTGAATAGTCATGTACACCATGTCTTGTGTCTTTTTCGATGAGTTTGGTGTTTGTTGAGTGAATTTTGTTGGTTTCTAAGACTTCTTGGGTCCCCATTCTAACTGTTAAGTGTCTAGGGAGTGATTGGAAACTTGTTTATTGTTGAATTTTTGGGCGAACTCCTTTCTTGTCATTTTTCTCATTTGTTGTCCTTGCATACTGGTATGGCTAGTTGCTTCTTGGTATCATGCTTAGATTGTCTTCTTTTTCTTGCAGTAGGGTATGCATGTGAGGTTTTTATTCATTCCTTGCATTTTCTTTTCATTATATCGAAAATACAAAAATATTTTCTTTATTGCATTTTGCTTATGGAATTTGCACTTTTGATTACTTCGCATTGATTTTGGAATATTAAGAAAGATTTCACTTCATTGAAATTGTAGATATTTCATTTTGGAAAACAGTGTTTAGAAGCATACCATCTCATTGAAATTCAATACTAGTACTTAGCAGTTTTTTTACATTTGCTTCTTTTTATATATGTTGAATCGTAATACCATCAATTTCACGATCGTGTCTCTTGAGTAAGCATAAGCCATTAAAATTAACGTTGATTAATTAAAATTGATTAGAAATGATTTTATTTTCTAGGGTACACAAACAAGTATAGGACCTAGAGCCTTGGAATAGGATTTTATGAGTAAACTTCTCCAAGGATATTAAACTCAATGTATGTGTCTGACCAGGGAGTGGTGAAACCCATTGTGTAATTGGTGAAATCAGGAGTCTCTGCTCACACCGGAGTTAAGCATGAGGTCATGCAAGGTTGGTTGCAGATATATCCCTATAATACCTTCCTAGTGTCAAAGATATTTCTTGGGTTCTATTCATATCTGGGGGTCTCGCTAGTTCCCTTACCTCCGTGAGAGGTGATGCTTTTGAGATTTTGGTCTTTGCTACCCTACCCATACAGTGGATTGGACTTGTGATTTCTCGCCTATGCATTGGTTATATCATGGTGACTCTAGTTTCTTGACATAGGTAGCCACATAGGTTACTTGCAGGGGTTATTCTACAGGTAACCTGAGTCGGATAAAGGTCGGACAACACACAGAATTTATGGAGGATTTCCTCTCTTGAGGGATCTAACCGACTGTGTTGTGAAGCCTACGAGGGTCCTTATAATTGATTCTTACACCTGCACTCTATTGTTGTCGAGTCTCAAGCCCGTCTTGGGTGAGGCATACCTACTCTAGTTCGGGAGGTACCTTTCAGCCGTCATATCCTGTTTGTGTGCATTGGTTGTTACATTTATTTAGGAGTTTTCTCTCTGATTATTAGTCAACCTTAATATTTTCTATTGTATCTCGGGTCTTAAGTCATCATGGAGAAAGACTAGCCTCCTCGCAGGTCTCGTTTTATTTTGAATCTACCACCACGTCTTGATCTTTTACCAAGACCCCTCCTAAAAGGTGTAGAGTTAATAAGAAAGGTATGTATATCTCCACCTCCCAAACTCGTGATCGTTCTACCATGAGCACCAAGTCAGATATGAATGTCTTGGGAAGTCCTTCGACTCATATATTTGTTGTGCTTAGTGGGGTCCCTTCAACCCCCTTGTCATCAATGCTTTGGATTTCAGAGGCTCCCTCATCCGATGCTACCCAACCCTTGGTCTCTGCTCAAGACACGAGAACAAATCCCTTTGTATTTTTGTACGGTATGTTGAATTCTATTACTCATTCAATACCTTTTCCACTAATCTGTTTTCATATGGTATGTGAGACATGACTTCATATTTCTATTCGTCTATACCAACATCTTATGTGAATCTTAGTTTTGGTTCTGGGGGCATGACGCCTCCTTACATTATTTTATCATTTGGTGGGGGGCATGTCCCTCAATCAAATCCCACAGTGGGAGGTTGGAATCCTCTTTCTTCTAGACCCAATCCTAGCTTCAATTTTCCAGGATGCAATTTGCATATGGGTGGTTCTTCTACTTCCTATATTATATATGTCATTCCTTCTTCCACATGACCGATTTTTACGAACGTCTTTATTATGGCCACCCCCCCTCTGTCCTCTGGTGTTTCATCTGGAAGGAGTCAATTCTATAGTATGGGAAACCCCTTACATGGATTTTATTTTGTCTGGGGGTAATGTATATCCTCATGTGAGTAATCCTTATAATGTTGCTTTTTCTTTACAAGCGACTTCCTCGATTCCCTTACAACCTTTTATGAATCAATTGGGAGGAGGATACTATCCTACTAGACAAGGCCATGGCGTCTACATAACCCTTCTTGGAACCAGTATTTCCCTGGAGCATGGGCCCCTACGTTGCAACCCCAGATCCCTTTTATGGCCACGTTAAATATGCCAGACTTGTCAAAATTAATGAATGACCCTGTGTGTCACGATCCATCATGGCCCCCCGTCACCACCAAGATTCCTTCTGACATTCCAAAGTTTGAAGGAAAGATTGGTGAGGACCCTGGTGATCATGTTACCACCTTTCACTTATGGTGCTCATATAACTCCCTTAATGGTGATTCTATTCATTTGAGGTTATTTCAATGCACCCTCACGAGGGTTTCCACGAAGTGGTACATCGAGCTACCCATGGGAACCTACGCAACTTTTAATCAAATGGTTTTGGTTTTTCTCAATCACTTCCAATTACCGGTTCGTTACAATGTCAACCTAGAACTCTTATTGACTCTTTGTAAAGATAAAGTCACCCATATCTCCGATCATATCCAATAGTGGTGTAAATGGAAGAGGTTGATTAAATCCTGCATTCCTCTAGAGTTTTTGTTGGAATAGTTCCTCAAGTCTTTGTTGCCTTATATTTCGAAGGATGTTTCTACATCAGGAGTGAAATATAAGGAAGAATCCATATTCAAATCCCAACAGCTAGACCTTATATATGCTCAATATGGGATGCTTTATGATATTCTCCCTGACACACCACAATCAAACTACGATCCTAGACAAAATTTTGGACCTCATGCTGATGGCATTGTAGGTTCCGCAAATGCCAAAACTACATACCTGATGACAAACAACTGAAAGATTTATCTCTTAGCCAACATGTAGTGGGAAAAGTTGTGGCTTCATCCTCCCCAACCTAGACAATGGACGTGCATTTTTTACAGTCGTCGTCGAACCCAAATAGGATCCAGCAACCCGAAGGGAATAAGAGGAAAGGACGAAGTAATAATCGAAAGGGTGGGAAGAATAATAATAATAATAAATCCAATGAAAACAACAATAACTATAATTTGAATAATAATTCTAGTGAGGGAAAGAAATAAAAGAGGAAGGTAAAGTTTCCATGTAAACTTTGTAAATATGATCACCTTACTCACTTGTGCCCCAAAATTCAGGAAGCCTTGAGGCTCATTGCATAGCATCCATCTGTTGTGTTGACCAACCCGTTTCCACATAACCAAAATATGACCTTGAGGAACTCTAACACCGTAAATGTGTCGAGTTGGAGTCAAAACCCCTCGTCACATGAAGGTGGCCATCTATGCATCAATATGGTCAAGTCTCATATTGATGTAGCCACTCGATCTCGTGATTACAGTTCTTCACAAATTGCTTTAGGTCCAGAGCCTCCTCCTCCCCTGGAAACACATTTGCAAATTGATAAGACAAAACCTTCGAATCATATTCTAAAAGGAGTCCTCAATCGCTCTTCCCATAATCATAATGTCAGAGACACCCAAAACTACTCAATTTTTGAGGATTTGGGCCAAACCCCATGCACGATGTCAGCTTTGGAGGTGCTTCATACGTGTCCCTCATAGAGGAACACCTTGTTATATACGTTAGGATCTCTAGACTTGTGTGTCTCAAAGCTTATAAATTTTGATGTTACGAACATTAAGACTCGCTTAAATTATCACGTGGCCTTTCAAATCCATGTGGATTACATGAAAATTACCATCAAGTGTATTGTATTTGATGAAGGTGCTTCGACATCCATGATGTCTCTAGCATGTTGGAAAGCCATTGGCTCTCCACCTTTGTCTCAATCCATGACCATGTTAACTAAATTCAATGGGCGTTCTTTTAGATCCCATGGTATCCTTCCATCCTTCATGTTCTAGTTGGGAAGAAAGACTGTGGAGATCGAGGTCGAGGTGGTTGATGCACCTCTCGACTACAACCTTTTATTAGGGCATAATTGGACTTATGCCATGACAGCTATTGTGTCATCGATTTTCCACGTTTTATGCTTTCTTCATGAAGGAAATATCATCACAATCGACCAATTTTCCTTTGTGCATCCTAGTCCTACTGCATCAATGGGCCCTACGGTCCCTGTTATTGATAAATCTCAGCAGGAAACTGAGAATGTTGGTTTCGGGATATATTCCTCCTTGATGGGTGCTTTTGATTTCACGACACCAATTCAACATATTAATGTCATTTCCAGTGAGTCTTCATCGTCAATGAGTTATGTTCCTTTATTTACTTCATATTTCAATGACCCTTGGACCCTACCTTCCCAGACTATGTCGTATGAAGGTCAATCGCACATTGGGATGGAAATACTATGTCGGCAGCAGAATTTGTGTATCATGCTATTCAAGAAGTTATTGTTGACTCGGATCCTTCCTCCTCGTGGATGGACGAGGTGTATCCCATTTTAGAGTCTATATGATCCGCTTAATCATCATGTTCGTATGATTTCCTTGATGATACTTTACCTTCAGATGAAGCCATTTTAAAGGCCATGTCTGGTCCTGATAGGCCTTGGGACTGTTATCACCATAACAATTTTCAGGTGGTATCCAAGTTTCAGGATTTCAGCGAAAGGCTATGTCGCTAAGGAGATATGATAATTCAAAAGATCGGGTTGTATCTGGGGACATATGGAAAAATATAGCAGAGGTGTGAAGAGTAAGACTCGACAGACCGTCGATATTGAAAGTGGCCCAGATCAATGGCTAAGGCGCATATCTAAGATTGAAATAGCGTGAAGATTAAGAAGTAGAGGGTGGGCCGGGGAAAACCGTCATGATTTTATCGTTGGACGCATGGAACCTCTAGAGGTACATTGGGGGAAAAAGCAGTCTCACTAAAACCATTTTATCCAACCTCTGATGCCAAATTCATTGGGTAAATGCAAACTGTAGATCTTAAAGAAGCCTGGATCAATGGCTGAAAAGCATATCGGCAATTGGAGTAGCATGAAGATTAACCGATAGAGGGTGGGCCAGGGAAAACTGTCATGGTTTAAATTATGGACACATGGTGCCCTCAGAGGCACATCAGGGTGAAAAGTGGTCCACCCAAAACCGTTTTCTCCAACCCCCGATGTCAATAGATACCTATAAAAGGAGGAACCCCCAGCATTATTTTATGATAATTTGAAGCATTCAAACGTTCAAAAATTTGGCGCAAAGCTTCCATTTGAATTTCAAGCTCAGAACTGAACCAGGTTCATGTTTCTTTTTCCTCTTGACAGGTATTCTTCACCATGGTTGCCAATCCTATTTTTTTATCCATGAACTAACAAGATATCTCCTAAAGAGAGGAAGCCCTAATTCACAAAGACTTTGACGTTTTCGACACAGAGATAACGGTCTCGCCTGTTTCTGTGTCCAGATCAAATTTTCTACACAATGTTGGAAAGTGCATACCTTTCCTCGAAGCGGCTCAATCCTCCATCACCCCTTACGTCGTAGAAGTAGTCTTTCCTTTCCCTGAATTTGTAATCTAGTGTGCAAAGTGATATTCTTAAGGAGAAAGAGTCATTCTAAATAAATTAGGGCTAGAGGTTTTATGTGAAATAGACATTCCATCGCTTCATCACACCCTTAGTAGACCAGAGTCCTCCTCCATAGTGTCAGAGCCCTTCGAGGAACAGAGAATGATCACGATTTATAGAGAATTCCCGCCCGAAGTAAAAACCTTGTTTTTGCAGACTATTGTCAAGCCTGAACATCATTCAGAGAGTTTATTGTTACCTGCCAGTGTAAGCATCATGATCATCGAATTCCAGTGGGCTTGTTCTCTGCTAAGTCAAATTTTAGGGTTAGACAATGACAAGTTTGTGGTAGAATTCATGTTAGATTTCCTGTTGATTTTCTTTTTGTCTGGTCAGTCAATCTATGTCAGTTTCGACAAATTTATTGTTGAAAATATACATCAACAATTGGTGAACTTAATTCATTGAGACACTTCAGATACTACACTCACTTGCTGAGACTGTTTTTGGAATACAACAAAACCGAATTTCCTGAGACCACATTTATTTCGACCGAGTGTAAAAGGATCACCGTGGTTATCTTCATCAACAAGATTGTGTCCAGGGTATATAGCCTCATTTTTGGTTTAGAGCTGCCAAGAGTTATGGAAGAAATGAAAATCTCATTACAGCCAAATCCAGAGAGCATGATAGGAGACTTGATGTTGTTGGATACCAGGAAGGACCTCATCCTTTACCAGTTTTTCTGACTCCTAGGATATTTTCTTTGGAGTTCATAACACAAAGAATTATCTCAGAGACTGAGAATTTTTTGAAATCACACAAGGCTTCCAATATGAAATTTCCTTTCATAGTAGGTCCCTTTGTGATGAAGAACAAGTCATGCTTGCCTTAGATTCAATCCAAACTCAGTGAACTTGGGTTCACACAGTTGCAAGGAAGAAAATATGATCCACATTAGATCATATCAAAGAGAATATTGGCAAGTAGACAAGGTCCCTATGAACATGAGCATGTTGAAGTATTCGATAAGTTGGCCAATCTAGAAACCTATGTAGAGATGGAGGTCACCATGCATCATGATCAAACAAAACAAATAGAACCAGCGTCTCAGCAAGGCCCAGCACAGAAACCTTCCCCTAGGTTGGTTTTCAAAGCTCCTAAAATGAGCGTCTACAATAAGAGGAGCAGTTCAGAGCCCCTGGGTGCCAGTAGTCAGCAAGACATTCTCAAGAAAATGAGAATCACATCACCCTCTCAAATAGTTGACCTGGAAGAGGAAGAACCCAAAGAGAAAACATGCATGGAGATGGTAGAGGGTACAACCAAGAATTAAGAAACTGGTACAGAAAGTAGACCACAAAATGAAAGTAACACAAAGGTTTTCAGTAGCAGGAAACACATATTTAGCCAAACACTTGGGGCAGTTTATCAATCCAAGAAATATTTAATGAATCATTATGTTGTGTGTTGGTCACTATAATTGCTTATTTAATCCAAACAATCAAGTGCTACATAAATTTTCAACCCAGGGAAGTCTGTTTATTTCAAAGGTAACCACGCACTATATATGCTCAATCTCAAAAGCAACCTAGAGTTGTAGCAAAAACTATATTAATCACACTTGCCTTGAATAAACCGAAGTTCTTACTTGAATTACAAGAAAGCAATCTACCTATTGCAGAGCTCTAAGTTGAAGAAATGATTAATTTAAGAATCCTGGATCATATTAAAATAACAACAAGATACTGCAACAGGAAAGACCAACTATTTTGTAACAAGAGAACGAGACCCTATTCCCAAGCAGGAAACTTCAGCACCTTGTTTCTGATTAACACACTTTCATGAACTCATTAATGCAATTGAATGTTAACTATCTCTAATAGAGAACAGGACCCTAATTCCTTCCCTAAGCAGGAACCTTCAGCACCAATCTCTGATTAGCACACTCATGAAAATAATTGAAGGCTAACTATTTCTAACAGAGAACAGGGCCCTAATTCCTTCCCTAAGCAGGAACCTTCATCA
>SNQJ01S0046538.1:102268-126934 GCA_010110895.2 Picea sitchensis
CAAGAAGTATTTAAGACTATCATGATCTATTTTGACCTTGAAGTGACTACCTATTAGGTAAGGATGACATTTCTTCAATGCATGTAGTATTGCCATCATTTCCTTCTCATAAATAGGTTTGTGTAAGTCCTTTCCCTTGAGTGGTCGACTTTCAAAAGCCAGTGGCCTTCCTTCTTGCATTAGGACATCACCAATTCTATTTTCCGAGGCATCACATTCCACAATAAAGGTTTTTGTGAAGTATGGAGTGGTCAAGATAGGAGCTTTGTACATCACCTCTTTAAGTTGTTCAAAAGCTTTAGTTTCCTCTGGAGTCCATGAAAATGCATCCTTCTTAGTTAGTGTCGTTAAAGGTGTTGCTATTCTTCCATAGTGCCGAACAAACTTGTGGTAGTAACCTATCAAACCCAAAAATCCTCTAAGATTCTTCAATGTTTTGGGAATAGGCCATCATGGCCTTAATCTTGTTAGGGTCTACCTTGACACCTTTGTTGGTCACTATAATTGCTTATTTAATTTAAACAATCAAGTGCTACATAAATTGTCAACCCAGGGAAGTCTGTTTATTTCAAAGGTAACCACGGACTATATATGCTCAATTTCAAAATCATCCTAGAGTTGTAGTAAAGGAAACTATATTAATCACACTTGCCTTGAATGAATTGAAGTTCTAACTTGAATTGCAGAAAAGCAATCTACCTATTGCAGAGCTCAAAGTTTAAAGAAATGATTAATTGAAGAATCCTAGATTACATTAAAATAACAACAAGATACTGCAACAGAAAAGACCAACTATTCTATAATCAGAGAACAGGACCCTATTCCCAAAGCAGGAATCTTCAGCACCTGTTTCCGATCATCACATTTCATGAACTTATTGCTTAACTGAAATAATGCACACTGAAGGCTATCTATCTCCTAACAAAGAACATGACCCTAATTCCTTCCCAAAGAAGGAACCTTCAGCACCAGTCTCTGATTAGCAAGCTTTCTTAAATTCATCACACAAGATTTCTAACTAAAATGATTAACAGTTACCCAAGCATGAACCACATGAAAACAATGTAATGTTCAATAAAGCAGAGTTCTTAACAAGATAGAGTTCAGTAGTGTTTCAACAAAGCAGAATTCATTAAAGTAGTGTTTCAGCAAGACATAAATTAATCAAGGCATAAACAGAGATCACACTAACACACTGAAAACTAACGGGTGAATCTTGTGAAGAAGGTGGGCCCTCCCTTCTCACAAGATTCCCCTGAAATGAAAAGGCTAGAGAAGGATGCTCAAAACATTCTTTTATTCATCTATCAATGTATCATATTACAATCTGAAATGAAGTACGTCCTTCTCTGTAAAACCTTCTTAGTACAAAAAATGGAGATGCCTCGAATGGTGATTTCCTCTTATTTAAAGAGGAAAATCCCTTTGATGCAATTGATCAACAAATTACAGGTGTATATCTGGGTCCTATTCTTAGTCAGATCGACTTTCTAAACTGGAATAGGGTCTCCTAGTCTTTCGCAACAGAATGCTATTACGAGTGTTGAGTGAAGTGTTGTTGTTACGACTGGAGTAACAGCTCTTTATTTGTTTCTT
This sequence comes from Picea sitchensis, assembly GCA_010110895.2. Lineage (NCBI taxonomy): Eukaryota > Viridiplantae > Streptophyta > Pinopsida > Pinales > Pinaceae > Picea > Picea sitchensis. The sequence goes on from SNQJ01S0046538.1 coordinate 103,865, forward strand.
ATTATTGTATGTTGTTTCGACATCACAAATCGTGGGCTATTTCAGCCACAGGATTTGCATTATGACTGTGTAGTCAATCTATGTGAGTTTTTGTTCAGCATTGTTGACCACGGACTGTGTAACAGCTTCAGTGTTTCAGCATCGTCGACCATTGACTGTGTAACAGCTTCTTCTGTGTTTTAGCATTGTCGACCATGGACTGTGTAACAGCTTCTGTGTTTCAGCATCGTCGACCACTGACTGTGTAACAACTTCCTCTGTGTTTCAGCATCGTTGACCATGGACTGTGTAATGGCTTCTTCTGTGTTTCAGCCTCGTCAACCATGGACTGTGTAACAGCATCTGTGTTTCAGCATCATCGACCATGGACTGTGTAACAGCTTCTGAGTTGTTGTTTCAGCATCGTCAACCATGGACTGTGTAACAACATTTGTGTTTCAGCATCATCGACCATGGACTGTGTAACATCTTATGAGTTGTTGTTTCAACAACAGGCCTCAATGCTAATCTGCAGTTCGAACTGTTTCAGCACTTATACATTTCTAATCAATGGTTAAGTACGAGAGTGATGTAAAATTATATGCAAAATAGATTAAACGTATAGTAAAGAGAAGAGACATTGTATACCTTTGGAAAGATATGATAAGGTGATAATATGAGTTTAAATGTGAGTGAACAAGAGTGTAGTGGTGGTAAAAAGTATGGGAAAAAAGATGCATTGTGTGGTCCTAACATTGTGAAGGGAAGTATGGAAAACAGTGAAATAAGAGACCTTTTACATGAAGTATAAAAGACTTCTCAGCATAAGACTTCCTTACTTTCAGTCAGGGATGTGGAAAGAAAGACGTTTAACATTGTAGTGGTTGATGATGATAAGGTGTCTAAGATCAAAATGCACTATGAGAACATCGGTTCCCCTAACAAAGTAAAATTCCACAGGAATGTTAGAGACATGTTATATTCTAATTATCTGAACTTGGGTTTGAGGGTTGCAAGATTGAAAACACATGTATCAAAACTATATGGATAGCTAAGATAGGAAAAGGCATCCAGCAAAGCCTGGATGAAACAAGTCAAGAGGCTAGATTCTGAAGGTCCCAAGGGGGTGAAATCTTCTCTAGATGAAAAGGACAAGATGATCCAAAGCCTAAAGAAAAAGTTGAAGATGTCACCTACAAATCATCCACAGACAGCAGAATTGACTGCTTTGGAACAAGAGAAAGAAACATTCAGACAAGAGGCACTCAATTACAAGGCTAAAGTGTTGCAATTGGAGAAAGAGAAAGAGAATTGGTCACAAGCGCAGGCAGCGACATCAGACATGGCAATCCTTGTTCCTACCAATATAGAAGCTGGATCAAGAACTGAGGGGTTAGTCCAAGCCATGTCCCAGGTAATCTTAAAAACAGGTGAGATCAAGAGTCTCAAAGAGAACATGGAAAAGTTGAAGCAAGAGATGAAAGTTAAGGATGAGAAGATGGCTCAACTCCATAGAGAAAATCAATATTTGGAGGAGAGAGTGAGAAAGATAAAAACTAGGTTAAAGGGCAAGATGCTATTGTAGGGAGCCAAACATGTAATATGGGATGTTATTGTTGCAAACAATGCTAAATTCATGATTTATCTAAATTTTATAAATGACAAAAATAACGTGGCTGCTACAGCTCAGAGCAGGTGCACTGTCGTTAATGAAGTATTAGCCAAGAAACCTTCAGAATGGGCCCAAAATGATATTGACTTACTAAATTTTGTACCAACTATTGATCTGCAAACTATCGGGGTGAAGAACATGATTGAGTTAATTATATCAGCTAGGAATATCATCTCCAAGCAAAACCTACTCAGATCGGTCTAGAACAAAGCTATGCAAATGGAGCACAGTATACAGGAGTTTAAAGACGCATTCGAACAATTGTTTACCAAAGGCCTCTCACCATTTTGGGAAGGAAAAGGTTCATTATACAATCAAGAAGACTACCATTCTCTCCTTATGCAATGCAGAGTGGACCATTCAAATTTTGAAGATATGGAAGAAAGTCTGAAAGGTCCAAATCTGGTAGAGTATTTGGCTATAGATTTTGAAATTTTGAATAAGTTTAAAACAGTGAAGGTCAGCGTGCCAACTATGTCCTATGCCATGTGCATCGACTTGGAAATTTTGATTAAGGAGATGATGCATTACGAAATCCCCTCTGATTCGCAATGGAAGGAAATCGTGCAGTTAGGTAAGACAAAGTGCAACGTCCCCGGAACCAATAGGTGATCTCCAGATGTCACCAGATTTTCAAATCCGGCAAAAGACCAGAGCAAGATAGATGTTGCGGAAGAAGTCGAGTAGTCAGAGAAATTGTTTATAATTTTGAAACATTTTTTTTTGTTAATCATTTTAAATCGTTTCGTATACCGAAACTGTCAGTCAAAACTATTTTGGAAGTTGAAACACTTCATTTTCAATCATTTTGATCAAATTGTATAAGTACTGGGATACTTGAATGAATTAATGTTGGCAGAAGTGCAAGAGCACCTTTTGGTTGTATCAGAATCTATTTATAAATTTTCTGAATTTGAATTGAATATAAATGCAGAATATTTTGAAGTCTTTATGAAAATATTCTAAAGGGTCGTGATATGAGCTTTGTTTCCTTTCATCATATGTATTTCCTGTCACCTGTTATTTCATTTACATTTTCTTCTATTTAAATTGGAGAATTGAAGGCCCAGAATTCATCTTGTGATTCTCTTGGATTAAGCAATTCAAACTATGTGATTGTCTTCTTAACTAATTCAGAATTCATTTCAGTAATTCTCTGATGCAGTTATTTGTTTCCTTTATCTTCCATACACTCTATTTAAATTCAAGAATAACTCAGATTCATCGCCTCGCTTAGCCTTTATCCTCTGGAGAGTTCTATTATTTGATGCATTATTTTCTCTCACCTTCAGAATTTTGACACCATAGCCCTGAGTGTTCCTTCCCCTTCTTTCCCAGCAACTTTATTAAAAACCCCCCAAAACAAACCAAATCTAGGCACCAATTTCCATAGAAATATCAAGTGACACGAGAGATCCCTCTCTGAGTTGAATCAGCTAGTGCTTCAGCTTTAAAGTAGGTTGAAATAGTTACCTCTGTCATTTTTTTATCAGCCAAAACAAATTTACAGAGTGCTAACATTCTGGCATCATTGTCGGGGACGAAATTGAAAAAATATTCCTTGGGAAAATGACTTAAAGATTTAGTTTGATCCCTGAGGGTGAAAGTGGATCAAGTACCTTATTGGGTGAGAACATTTTTACCCTGGCGAATCCGTTTCTCAAAGACCAGTTACACTACACCATGTGATATAGAAATCTTGGCTCCTTAGAGAATTCACACCAGAAGAAACCCGGACCCTCAGCCTGCAATCCCTGTGCCTGACCCTGAAAAGATTGTACATAAAAGAAAAGAAAGGCCAGCAGCCCCTGTGTTACGTCTAGACTGTTATCTGTCTCTACCCAAGGACAGATTGATTAGTATCAAATACCTTGATTTTGACCTGAAATTTGAAAAGTCCATGTTCAGAACTAAGGCTGAATTTCATTTAGACGAGACCATATTTGACGAAAAGAAGTTCCAAGATTTGATTCTAGCCACATCTGCTAGGCATGTAGTGACCCCTGCTCGAAACCAACCACCGCTCTGACCCCTCACAGCAGTTATGGCAGCCAGATTTTCTACTCTCGTACTGCCTTCTCAATTACATGATTTACCTCAAGATTACAACCTAAGGATCAAGTTGTATGATGTTGAAGGTAACATATCAACCCAGAAACACTTTGACTAGTTTAATGATTTCATAGACTTGGAAGAAGTGAGATTTGCATATGTAAAAATGAGGTTGTTTACACATAGTCTTGCCGGAGAAGTGAGGAAGTGGTTCATAGGCCTTCCACCAGCTAGTATAGCAGACTTTGACACCTTTGAAACCATCTTCCTTGCAAAGTGGGGGGATAAGAAAAATCCTCTCTAGTTGCTGACCTAGTATAATAACATGAGAAGATCGCCTGACGAAACAGTGCAGGAGTTTTCAACCAGATTCATGAAGGTTTATAATACAATTCCTGCTGAGGTAAAACCTCCCCCTAGAGCTGCTCAGCTCAGATATGTTGATTCTTTTGAGAGTGATTTTTCCTTGTTATTGAGGGAAAGAAGATCTGCCACATTAGATGATATGATGACAGATGCCATCGAATTCGAAGTGAACCTAATGGCTTCAGGAAATATGAAAGCTAATTCTGGCAGAGATATGAATAGAACTCAGGATAAAGAATAGCCTTCAACATCGCAGACATCAGAAGAAAGGTTCAAAGCAATGATGAGAAACATGGAAAGAATGACACTGGGAAATAGGACGAACCCTAGAGAACAGGCTGACGGTCCACCCAGGAAATCCAAGAAGACCAATCATTCTATAGATTAGACAAAGAAAGCAGAGAAATTAGGGAAATCAGGCAGCCAAAGCAGATCAGGAAAATCAAGGAAATCAGGCAAATCAAGGGAACTATGGAAATCAGAGGGAACAGCAAATAAGGCCTCCTTTTCAAAACAATTGTGTGAATGAAGATTATGATGGATATTTTGAAGACAACATGAACTTTTGTGATGATAAATAAACTGAAGTGTTTTTTACCAAAGAAGAACATGACCATTTCATGGATGCAAGCGAGATCTTTATGCAAGATGAAGAGGAAAGGATATTTGTGGAAAGATAAGATTATGAAATTGGGTTGCAAAATGCCATCATACAATTCCAAAGGAAATATAACCTCTGAAATCAAAAGGTATCTCCAGACCCTCCAAAGGGTAATCTTCCAAAGGGGAATCCCACTAAAGAAGCTCAAAATAACGTACCTTCTTCTAGTCAACCCAAAAAATATTCCACTGGGAAGGATTCAGTTGCAAAGGACTCCACTGTGAAATATTATGCTGCAAAGGATACTGTGGAAAAGGGGAAGTAGAAAGAAGAGACTCAGAAGAAAATATTGACAAGAAAAGAAATGGTCACCAAAGAGGCAGAAAAAACTCCATCCTCTTTTGATTTCGAAAGTGAGATTTCTAAGGCCCGCACGGGTGTAGATGGATTGGCAAGTGTCATGTAAATGGAAGGAAATTTGTAAAATGAAGTCTCATGTTCGATTCTCACCCGGACTTACTCGTGCGCCATTCTTGCGGGCTGGGTGGTTGCACCTGGGGTTATAGTGGTAGCTGCTAGGGATCGACCCCGTGTCACACGAGTACGACAACTGCGAAGTTGTCGATTCCCCCAGTAAAAAAAAAAAGTGAGATGTCTAAGATAAAAATTTTGGTGCCATTTAATGAATTGATTAGAAATAGCGAATACAGAAATCAGATCATCAGGATGCTTAAAATGGGACAAGCCTCTGATACCCTGAACATACAAGATGATCATCGAGCCATCTTATTTGGGCCAAGAGTGGAAGAAAGTGGTGAAAATGAAGAAGTCCCTCCATTTTATGTCTGCCTGAAAATTCACGACATGACTCTACACAATGTTATGTTGGAATCTGGATCATCTCACAACCTGATGCCCAAAGTGGTCATGGACCAATTAGGCCTTGAGGTCACAAGACCTTATAAGGATCTATTTTCCTTTGATTCAAGAAAGGTGAAATGCCTTGGCATGATCAAAGACATGGTGGTTTCCCTGGCACAGATACTAGCAAAGAATATGGTAATGGACATAGTGGCCATCGATATCCCTCCGAAATTTGGCATGTTGTTGTCCAGGTCATGGGATGCAAAACTAAAAGGAACCCTCTAGATGGACATGTCATATGCCACTATTCCTATCTTTGGTCAAGACAGAAGATTGTACAGGGAGGTTCTACTTAAATATATGGTCAGCAACAAATCACAACCTACCAAACATCCTATATACTTAGTGAGTACTGAGTTTGGGTCCTCCATTTTCTTCAACGACCTCTGCTCCGGAGAAGAAGAAACAGAAATTGTCTTGGCTGACAAAGGTGTGCTTGAATAGTAGATGGAAGAACTTTCAAAACAGAAGGGTGATGCAGAGGATCATATATGGAAAGTGAATTTTGATGGAGTTGCATGTAGATAAGGAGTTGGAGCTGGGGTGTGGATAAATCAGCCCAAAGGAGATGCAAAATTATGCTCTTACAAACTTTTTTTCGAGTGCACAAATAATATGGCCGAGTATGAAGCGTTAATATTAGGGTTGAAAGTTTTGGAAGAATTAGGTGCCAAAAGAATTGGTGTACTTGGAGATTATGAGCTTATCATCAATCAAATCAAAGGCATCTACCAAGAAAAACATCCCAGACTGAGGGCTTACAGAAACTTGGTACTAGAACTCCTTGAGAATTTTTCAGAATGCAACATTTCAGCAATTCCAAGAGAACAAAATCAGGTTGTTGATGCTTTAGCTACCTCGGCAGCAGTGTTCAAAGTCCCAATTTTCCCTGAAAAAAGCTACAAGGTTGAATTCAAGTATAGGCCAGCAATACCAAACAATTTGAAACACTGGAAAGTCTTTGAGAATGAAAAACATATAGAAAACTTCCTCAAAATGGAAAATGTGTTTGACAATTTAAACATTGATGATGAATATTGCGACGATGAGGTGGATGCAGCTGCTTTCACCGAAGAAGGATATTTTGACAATCAGATTGCTGGCAAAGATATTGTACAGATGAAGAGAAACATCATCCCTAAAGGCCTGGTACCATTAGAGAAACATTTTGATAACAACGACGTGGCCAGAAGTCCAAATATTACAGTAAATGAAAGGGATGTAGAAGATTGTAATATCGAAACTCCAGAAGACCCAAAGATCATTAAGTTGTCCAAAATGCTCAGCCCTGAAGTCAAAGAAAGGTATGTAAACTTAATGAAGGAATTCCCTGATGTCTTTGCTTGGAGTTGTGATGAGTTGAAATTTTATGATACTAGTATAATCCAGCATGTTATCCCAATAAAGGAAGATCACAAGCCATTCAAACAGAAATTAAGAAGAATCAATCCTCTGTTGTTACCATTGATAGAGAAAGAAGTGAAAAAAATGTTTGAAGAAAAGATCATAGTGTCCCTGAGATTTTCCAAATGGGTAGCCAATCTAGTGCCGGTTAGAAAAAAGAGTGGAGAAATCAGATTGTGTGTGGACTCTAGGAACCTGAATAAAGTATCTCTTAAAGATAACTACTCATTGCCCAAAATGGATCACATTTTACAGAAGGTGGTAGGCTCTCAAAGGATGTCAATGTTAGATGGTTTCTCGGAATACAACCAGATCATGGTACATCCTGACGATCAAGAAAAGACAGCATTCACCACACCTTGGGGAACATTTATGTATGCCAAAATACCATTTGGACTCATGAATGCAGGGGCAACATTTCAGAGGACTATGGACATAGCTTTTGCAGATGAAAAAGATAAATTCATTGTTACATATATGGATGAAATTACTGTGTATTCTTCCTCAAATGAAGAACATATCAAGCATCTAAGTAGGGCGTTCAAAAAGTGCAAAAATTTTGGCATATCCTTGAATCCGAAAAAGTCGAGCAGTCAGAGAAATTGTCTATAATTTTGAAACGTTTTTTTTTGTTAATCATTGTAAATCGTTTCGTATACTGAAACTGTCAGTCGAAACTGTTTTGGACACTGAAACGCTTCAGTTTCAGTGATTTTGATCAAATTGTATAAGTATTGGGATACTTGAATGAATTAATGTTGGTAGAAGTGCAAGAGCACCTTTTGGTTGTATCAGACTCTATTTTGTAAATTTTCTGAAACTAAATTGAATATAAATGTAGAATATTTTGAAGTCTCTATGAAAAGATTCTAAAGGGTGGTGATATGATCTTTGTTTCCTTTCATCGTATGTATTTCTTGTGACCTATTATTTCATTTACATTTTCTTCTGTTTAAATTGGAGAATTGAAGGCCCAGAATTCATCTTCTGATGCTATTGGCTTAAGCAATTAAAACTATGTGATTGTCTTCTTAACTAATTCATAATTCATTTCAGTAATGCTATGATGTAGTTATTTGTTTCCTTTATCTTACATACACTCTATTTAAATTCGATAATAACTCAGATTCATCGCCTCGCTTAGCCTTTATCCTATGGAAAGTTCTATTAGCTGATGCATTGATTTTGTTCACCTTCATAATTTTGACTCCATAGCCCTGAGTGTTCCTTCCCCATCTTTGCCAGCAACTTTATTAAAAACCCCCCAAAACAAACCAAATCTAGCCATTGATTTCCATAGAAATATCAAGTGACACGTGAGAGCCCTCTCTAAGTTGAATCGGCTAGTGCTTCAGCTCTAAAGTAGGTTGAAATAGTTACCATTGTCAATTTTTTATTAGCCAAAACAAATTTGCAGAGTGATAACATTTTTGGCGTCGTTGTCGGGGATGAAATTTAAAAAATATCCCCTGGGAAAATAACTTAAAGATTTAGTTTGATCCCTGAGGGTAGGAGTGGATCAAGTACCTTATTGGCTGAGATCATTTTTACCCTAGCGACTTCGTTGCTCAAAGACCAGTTGCACTATGCCATGTGAGATAAAAATCCTGGCTCCTAAGAGAATTCACATCAGAAGAAACCCAAACCATGAGCCTGCCATCCATGTGCCTGACCTTGAAAATATTGTACATAAAAGAAAATAAAGGATATTAACCCCTGTGTTATGTCCAGACCGTTATCCGTCTCTAACCAAGGATAGATTGATTAGTATCGAAGACCTTGAGTTTGACCTGAAATTTGAACAATCCCTGTTCAAAACTAGGTCTGAATCTCGTTTAGACGACACCATCTTTGATGAAAAGAAGTTCCAAGATTTCATTCTACCCGCGTCTGCCAGGCCTATAGTGACCCCTGCTTGAAACCAATCGTCGCTCCGACCCCTCACAGCAGCTATGGCAGCTAGTTTTTCTCCTCTTGTACTACCTGCTCAATTACATGATTTACCTCAAGATTACAACCTAAGGATCAAGTTGTATGACGTTGAAGGTAACATATCAGCCCAGAAACACCTTGACTAATTTAATGATTTCATAGACTTGGAACAAGTGGACTTTGTAGATGTAAAAATGAGTTTGTTTACACAAAGTCTTACCAGAGAAGTGAGGAAGTGGATCAGAGCCCTTCCACCAGCTAGTATAGCAGACTTTGACGCCTTTGAAACCAACTTCCTTGCAAAGTGGGGGAATAATAAAAATCCTCTCCAGTTGTTGACCTAGTATAATAACATGAGAAGATCACCTGACAAAACAGTGCAGGAGTTTTCAACTAGCTTCATGAAGGTTTATAATACAATTCCTGCTGAGGTAAAACCTTCCCCTAGAGTTGCTCAGCTTAGATATGTTAATTCTTTTGAGAGTGATTTTGCCTTGTTATTGAAGGAATGAAGATCTTCCACATTAGATGATATGATGACATATGCCATAGAAGTGGAAGTGAAACTAATGGCTTCAGGAAATATGAAATCTAATTTTGGTAGAGATATGAACAGAACTTAGGATAAATCACAGACTTCAACATCGCAGACATCAGAAGAAAGGTTTGAAGAAATGATGAGAAACATGGAAAGAATGATGGAAAGAATGACACTGGGAAATAGGCACAACCCTAGAGAACATGATGAAGGTCCACCCAAAAATCTGAGAAGACTAGTCGTTCCATAGATTAGACAAAGAGAGAAGAGAAATCAGGGAAATCGGGTAGCCCAAGCAGATCAGGCAAATCAAGGAAATCAGGCAAATCAAGGGAACCAGGGAAAACAGGGGGAACAGCAAATAAGGCCTCCTTTTCAAAATAATTATGTGAATGAATATTATGATGGATATTTTGAAGACAACATGCACTGCTATGATGATAAATAAACTAAAGTATTTTTTACCAAAGAAGAACACGACCAGTTCATGGATGCAAGTGAGATCTTCCTGCAAGATGAAGAGGAAAGGATATCTGTGGAAAGAGAAGATTATGAAACTGGGTTGCAAAATGCCATCATGCAATTCCAAAGGAAATATAACCTCTGAAATCAAAAGGTATCTCCAAACCCTCCAAAGGGTAATATTCCAAAGGGGAATCCCACTAAAGAATCTCAAAATAATGTACCTTCTTCTAGTCAGCACAAAAAAGATTCCACTAGGAAGGATTCAGCTGCAAAGGACTCCATTGTGAAAGATTATGTTGCAAAGGATATTGTGGAAAAGGGGAAGCGGAAAGAAGAGACTCGGAAGAAAATATTGACAAGAAAATAAATGGTCACCAAAGAGGCAGAAAAAAATCCATCCTCTTTTGATTTCGAAAGTGAGATGGCTAAGATAAAAATTCTGGTACCATTTAATGAATTGATTAGAAATAGTGAATACAGAAATCAGATCATCAGGATGCTTAAAATGGGACAAGCCTCTGACACCCTGAACATATAACATGATCATCCAGCCATCCTATTTGGGCCAAGAGTGGAAGAAAGCGATGAAAATGAAGAAGTCCCTCCTTTTTATGTCAGCCTGAAAATTCATGACATGACTCTACACAATGTTATGTTGGACTCTAGATCATCTCACAACCTGATGCCCAAAGTGGTCATGGACCAATTAGGTCTTGAGGGTGCAATACCTTATAAGGATCTATTTTCCTTTGATTCAAGAAAGGTTAAATGTCTTGGCAGGATCAAAGACATGGTGATTTCCCTGGCACAAATATTAGCAAAGAATATGGTAATGGACGTAGTGGTCGTCGATATCCCTCCAAAATTTGGCATGATGTTGTCCAGGTCATGGGCTGCAAAACTAAAAGGAACCCTCTAGATGGACATGTCATATGCCACTATTCTTGTTTTTGGTCAAGACAGAAGATTGTACAGGGAGGTTCTACTTAAATATATGGTCAGAAAAAAATCACAACCTACCAATCATCCTATCTACTCAGTGAGTACTGAGTTGGGGTCCTCCATTTTCTTCAACGACCTCTACTCCGGAGAAGAAAAAACAAAAATCGTCCTGGCTGACAAAGGTGTGCCTAAATAGCAGATGGAGGAACTTTCAGAACATAAGGGTGATGTAGAGAATCAGGTATGGAAAATTAATTTCGACGGAGCTGCATGCAGAGAAGGAGCTGGAGCTGGTGTGTGGATAAAACATCCCAAAGGAGATGCAAAATTATGCTCTTACAAACTTGTTTTCGAGTGCACAAATAATATGGCCGAGTATGAAGCGTTAATATTGGGGTTGAAAGTTTTGAAAGAATTAGGTGCCAAAAGAATTGTTGTACTTGGAGATTCTAAGCTTATCATCAATTAGATCATAGGCATCTACCAAGCAAAACATCCTAGACTGAGGGCTTACAGAAACCTGGTACTAGAACTCCTTGAGAAGTTTTCAGAATGCAACCTTTCACCAATTCCAATATAACAAAATCAGGTTGTTGATGTTTTAGCTACCTCAGCAATAGTGTTCAAAGTCCCAATTTTCCCTGAAAAAAAGATACAAGGTTGAAGTCAAGTATAGGCAAGCAATACCAGACAATATGAAACACTGGAAAGTCTTTGAGAATGACAAATAGATAGAAAACTTCCTCAAAATGGAAAATCAGTTTGAGAATTTAAACATTGATAATGAATATTGCGATGATGAGGTGGATGCAGCTACTTTCACTGAGAAGGATATTTTGACAATCAGATTGTTGGTAGAGATATTGTATAGTTGAAGAGAAACATCATCCCTAAAGGCCTGGTACCATTAGAGAAACTTTTTGATAACAACGACGTGGCCAGAAGTCCAAAGATTACAGTAAATGAATGGGATGTGGAAGATTGTAATATTGGAACTTCAGAAGACCCAAAGATCATTAAGCTGTCCAAAAATCTTAGCCCTGAAGTCAAAGAAAGGTATGTAAACTTAATGAAGGAATTCCATGATTTCTTTTCTTGGACTTATGATGAGTTGAAAGTTTATGATACTAGTATAATCCAGCATGTTATCCTAATAAAGGAAGATCAAAAGACATTCAAACAGAAATTAAGAAGAATCAATCCTCTGTTGTTACCATTGATAGAGAAAGAAGTGAAAAAATTGTTTGAAGCAAAGATCATAGTGTCCCTAAGATTTTACAAATGGGTAGCCAATATAGTGTCGGTTAGAAAAAAGAGTGGAGAAATCAGATTGTGTGTGGACTTTAGGAACCTGAATAAAGTATCTCTTAAAGATAACTACCCATTGCCCAAAATGGATCAAATTTTACAGAAGGTGGTAGGCTCTCAAAGGATGTCAATGTTAGATGGTTTCTCGGGATACAACCAGATCATGGTACATCCTGACGATCAAGAAAAGGTAGTGTTCACCACAACTTGGGGAACATTTATGTATGCCAAAATGCCATTTGGACTCATGAATGCAAGGGAAATGTTTCAGAGGGATATAGACATATCTTTTGCAGATGAAAAAGATAAATTCATTGTTATATATTTGGATGACATTACTGTGTATTCTGCCTCAAATGAAGAACATATCAAGCATCTTAGGAGGTCATTCGAAAAGTGCAAAAAGTTTGGCATATCCTTGAATCTGAAAAAGTCAAATTTTTCCATGGAAGAAGGAAAACTCTTGGGGCATATTATTTCTAAGGAAGGGATAAAATTAGACCCCGGCAGAGTGGAGGGGATATTGAATATTGGCATACCTAGAAGCGGGAAAGAAGTACAATCCTTCCTGCGCAAAGTAAATTTCCTGAGGAGATTCATTCCTAATTTAGATGAAATTATAAAGCATATCACAAACATGTTGAAGAAGGGAAATGAAATCAAATGGATCCCTGAGGCCATAAAATATTTTGGGGACATCAAGGTATCTTTGACAAAGGCCCTTGTAATGGCTAGTCCAAATTTTGAGAACGATTTCATATTGTTCTCTTTCACCTCAGAACACACAATTGTAGGTGTATTACTCAGAAGGATGAGAAAAATTTTGAGAAGCCCATAGCATATTACAGTAAGACATTGAGAGATGCTCCTCTGAAATATGACATCATGGAGAAGCAGGTGTATGCTTTAGTCAAGGCATTGAAAGAATTCAGGGTTTACATTCTACACTCACATACCACTACTTATGTTCTCAGCAGCTCAGTAAAGGACATCTTAACACAGCCCGATCCTGAAGGAAAGAGGGGAAAATGGATTGCAGTACTATTAGAATATGATCTTGAATTCAAGCCCAAGAATTTGATCAAAGGGCAGGGACTTGCTAAACTGATGGCACAAACAATATGAGAACTCTTGGGAATAAACTTCACTACNCAAAAAATACAGCAGAAGAAGAAAGGGAAACTCCACAGATATATCAGAAATTTCTTGACTCTACCTGGTATGCGGATATCATCTTTGTATTGAGGAATTTGCAGGCTCCTCCTGAGTACAGTAAAACAAAAGATGGATTCTTGAAACTGAAGGAAACAAAATTTTGCATTGTTAATGGATTATTGTACTGGAAAGATCCGGGAGGAATTTTGTTGAGTTGTTTGATAGAAGAAGAAGCGGAGAAAACCATCAGAGAGTTCCATAAAGGTGACTGTGGAGGTCATCATTATTGGAAGACAATTGTGCACAAAATTTTGAGAGTTGGTTTATATTGGCCTAGTATTTTTCCTGATGTTTATAAAGAAGTGTCAAAGTGCCATGAGTGTCAAATCTTCGATGGGAAAGGAAAATTGCAGTCTCTACCATTAAATCCCATTTCCGTAGAAGCTCCTTTTAGACAATGGGGCTTGGATTTCATAGAAGAGATACACCCACAGTCCTCGGCCCAACACAAATGGATCCTGACTGCAATAGATTATTTTACTAAGTGGATCGAGCTTGTTCCCACCAAACACGCTACAGATGATGTTATCATTCGATTCCTAGAAGACAATATCCTATCTAGATTCGAATGCCCGGTCAAGATTATAACAGACAATGCAGTGACCTTCAAGTCTAAAAGGTTGGAGAAATTATGCAGTGATTATAACATTACCCTCGGTCATTCTACGTCATACTACCCGCAAGGAAATGGATTGGCCAAGTCTTCGAACAAAAGTTTGGTCAGAATCATCAAAAATTTGTTGCATGAGAATAAAAAGGCGTGGCACAAAAAACTCATTCATGCACTGTGGGCTGACAGAATATCCCCAAAGAGATATATTTCCACATCTCCTTTCCATATATTTTATGGTACATAAGCTATCTTTGCTACTACATTGGGATTGTCGGTAATGAAGTTGTTATAGGAGAAAGAAGAAGAAAGGAATGTCGGTCGGAGAAGGGAGGATGAGCTCATCAACGTACAGTAGACCAGAGAAAGGGCCTTCAATAATGCCCAGCTACGTCAAGACAAGATCAAGGAAGATTTCGACAGACGTACCAAAGAGGATGACTTCGAACTTGGAGACTGGGTACTAATATGGGACGCTAGGAATGAAGATAAAGGTAAACATGGGAAATTTGATCACCTGTGGCTGGGCCCGTTCAAAATTGCAGCTTACCATGAGAGCAATGCCTATTTTTTAGAGGAAAGTAATGGAGAACTCACTGGAGGAGGGCATGTGAATGGAAGGTTCCTCAAGCATTACATTGTTTGACAAATCATCACCCCGCCATTCATTATACATAATCATTTTTCATGTTTTCTTTACGTATGAAAGTCGAAATAAAAATAGCATGGTTGAAGCCCAAGGTGAATTCCCTGAGCTGTGTTGAGTAGGTTTTGAGTTTTTGAATAAAGGTCAGTAGATTCAGATCACAAAAATAAGATCACAACCCAATGGGTAGGCACTTAGTCTACAGTTCTTTGCTACCTCACAGGGAGGATAGCATCCCTAGTTGGATCCAATGTTATCACCATAACAATTTTCAGGTGGTATCCAAGTTTCAGGATTCCAGCGAAAGGCTATGTCGCTAAGGAGATATGATAATTTAAAAGACCAGCCTGTATCTAGCGACATATGGAAAAATATAGAGGAGGTGTGAAGAGTAAGACTCGACGGACCGTCGATATTGAAAGCGGCCCGGATCAACAGCTAAGGCGCATATCATAGATTGAAATAGCGTGAAGATTAAGCAGTAGAGGGCGGGCCAGGAAAAACCGTCGTGGTTTTATCGTTGGACGCGTGGCGCCTCTAGAGGTACATCGGAGAAAAAATTAGTCTGACTGAAACCACTTTCTCCAACCTCCGATGCCAAATTCATTGGGTAAATGTGGACCGTAGATCTTAAAGCAGCCCGGATCAAAGGCTGAAAAGTATATCGGCAATTGGAGTAGCACGAAGATTAACCGATAGAGGGCAGGCCGAGGAAAACTATCGTGGTTTAAATCATGGATGTGTGGAGCCCTTAGAGGCACATTAGGGTGAAAATCGGTCCACCCAAAACCATTTCCTCCAACCCCCGATGTCAATAGATACCTATAAAAGGAGGAACCCCCGACATTATTTTATGATAATTTGAAGCATTCAAACGTTCAGAAATTCGGCCGCAAAGATTCCATTCGAATTTCAAGCTCAGAACTAAACAGGTTCATGTTTCTTTCACCACTTGACAGGTATTCTTCACCATGGCTGCCAATCATGTTGTTTTATCTGTGAATGAATAAGATATCTCCTCCAAAGAGGAAGCCTAATTGACAGAGACTTTGACATTTTCGACACAGAGATAACGGTCTCACCCGTTTCTGTGTCCAGATCAAATTTGTTGGACAATGTTGGAAAGCGCATACCTTTCCTCAAAGAATATCAAGCCTCCATCACCCCTTACATTGTAGAAGTAGTCTTTCCTTTCCCTGAATTTGTAAGTTGGTGTACAGAGCGATATTCTCAGGGAGAAACAATCATTCTAAATAAATTAGGGTTAGAGGTTTTATGTGAAATAGACAGTCCATTGCTCCAGCACACCCTCAGTATATTAGAGTTGTTGGCACTGGGTAGACCCAGGGTTCAATGCTCAAGAGCACACCAACAAGCCCAAGCTACTGGCCCTTTCAGCAGCACCTACTTGCTTTTTTTCACTTCGCTCCATCTTTTTTTCTCTTTTGCTCACTTCGACCCAGTGACAGTCATTGTGTCTCCTATGAAGCTTTCTTTTTACCTTTTCTTCCTTGTACTTCACTTCCTTCCATAACCAAGGGCCAACAGGCCCCCAACACTCACCTGTGACTCATCCTGAGGCACTTCAGATCTGGTTCCTCTGTTTTTCTTCGACATGGACTGCGCAGTGTAGCCTTTGCTTTATGCTTTGTGCCTCTCCTCCCTCCCTATGCAGACTATCTTTTCTGTGTCTAGTACCTAGTTTCAACTACACCTGGTACCTAGACCCTTTTCCTCTTGTCTTTACTTAGAGTTGTGGGGCAGTTGGTTGTCATAATACAAATTCAGTCGACTCCCATTCTCCAATCCTTCTTTCCATTCTCCATTCAGTGTCTTCAGCTGCGCAACTCCTCCTTCTATGACATAGGCGATCTCATATGGTCCAATCCAATGCGTTCTGAACTTCCCAGGGTGTTTTATAAACTTACTGTCATACATCAGCACTAAGTCACCTTGCTTGAATTCCTTCTTCTTGATGTGCCTGTCATGATAGGCCTTCTCTCTCTCCTTCTAAACTTGTTGATGAAACTCGGTAATGAATCTGTCTTCTTCTAGTTCCACCAACTATGAAAGCCTCTCGTGAACAGTGCGAGTGTCATCCATGTTTGTGAACACAACAATCCTTAAGCTGGGTACCAAATATTCCATCAGGACAACAGCTTCAATACCATACACCAACTTGAAAGGGGTCTGCATTGTTAATTTCTTGCAAGTGGTTCTATAAGCCCATAGTACTGTAGGTACTCTTAAATCCCAGTCATTCCTGTTCACACTGCAAATCTTCGTCAATGTGGTTTCCAAGATCTTGTTGAATGCTTCAATTGTCCCATTTTCTTGTGGAAAGTAAGGCATACTCTTCTGATGGTGGACTGCAAACTCTTCAGTCAGGGATTCAACTGTCTTATTGATGAAGTGTGTACCTTGATCACTCATAAGGATCTTGGGGCATCCAAATCTGGTTATTATGTCTTCAAATATAAAATGTGCAGCTATAGTTGCACTACAGTCCTTGACTACTCTGGATTTGACCCATCTAGTTAAGTATTCGGTCGCAGTAATAATGTACCTCGCTCCTGTGCGCTTCCCTGGTGGTTTTATAGGTCCCACGAAGTCAATGGCCCACTTTTCAAATGCTTGTAGGGTCATTTGCGGTGCTAATGGAATTTCATATCTTAGGGATGGTTTTCCAACTCTCTGGCATACATCACATGCCCTAGCATATTGTTTAGCATCTCTGTGTAAGGTAGGCCACCATAAGCCAGCACGTAGAACCTTCTGCACAGTTGATTACCTTGCATAGTTTCCTCCTGTGGTGCCCTCATGAGCTTCTGTGATGATCAATGTTCACTCTGTCTCCATAACACACCTTCTTAGTATCTCATCAGGTCCCATTTTGTACATATGAATAGTGATCAGCGAAAATTCTGCAACATGCACTACTAGTTGTTTCTTCTAAGGAATTGTATACTCACTTGGAGCCATTCCTGTTGACAGGAACTGGACTATGTCTGCAAAGTGCTCATCAATCTTTCTAATGGAGAGCATTTTTGCATATGGTAGTGTGTCCTCTAAGCTGGTGGGTTCTTCGCCATGTTCCAACCTCGACAAGTGGTCAAGACCCTTGTTCATTCTTCCTGGTTTAACAATGATTTCAAAGTCATATTCTTGAAACAGCAGAATCCATCTACAGATTCTCCCCCCCAACACTGGCTTGTTGACTAGGTACTTCAAAGCAGAGTGATATGTGAACATTTTAAACTATCCTCCCAACAAGTAGTGGTGGAATTTTTGCAGCGCATACACCATGGCTAACCCTTCTCTTTCTGTAGTGGTGTAGTTAATCTCAGTTGTAGATAGCTTCCTACTGGAAAATGCTAATGGATGGTCAATCTCCCCTTCTCTCGGTTGTACCAGTACTACTCCTAATGCAATAGAAGACGCATCGACATGCACATGAAACTCCTTGTTCCAATCTAGGAAAACCAGAATGGGCGCAGTGACCATCTTTTGTTTCAGTGTGTTGAAGCTCTGTTGGCATTCATCTGTCCAGTCAAACTGACAGTCCTTCTTCAACAACTTCTCCATCGGTGCTGTGATTTGGGCATATCCTTTAATAAATTTCCTGTAATAGCCAATATGTCCTAGCGTAGTGCGCAGTTGTTTGACTGAAGTAGGTGGTGGAAAATCAACTATAATTGCAATCTTTGATGGGTCAACCAGCAATCCTTGCTTGCATACAATATGACCTAATAGTACTCCAAATGGTGAGAAGAAGATTCACTTCTTCAGATTTAAAGCAATTTGAAACTACCTACATTTATCCAACATTAGCCTTAGACATTCAATATGGTTTTTCAACAAACTAAACACAGTTCAGTCATCAAAATATGCTTCTAAAACTTTATGCAGAAATTCTTTGAACGCTTCGACCACCACCCTGGAAAATATGGTTGGGGAATTCTTCAGTCCAAATGGAATTACTTTATATTGGTAGGATTCCCATTCGATGGAAAATGTGGTCTTGTGGCAATCCGGATCTGATCGTATCCTGAAAATCCATCTATAAAAGAATATACCTCATGGCCTCCCACGTTGTCTAATACTTCATCAGTGAATGGTGTAGGGAAGGTATCGTATAGACATGTGTTATTCAACTTCCTGAGGTCCACACATATCCTGATCTCACCTTTGGTCTTCTTATCTTATACTACCATAGGGCTGATCCACTCCGACTCTTCGACAGGTTCAATAATCCCTGCTTCCATCATTCTGTCGAGCTCAATCCTGACTTTTTCCTTGTATTTTGGGTTCAATCTGTAAGGTCTTTGCTTGAATGGCTTCACATCTGGTTTCAAAGGTATTCTCATCTCTCCCATATGTCCTTTGATTCCCTTCATATCAGTGAACTTGGTTGGGAACAAGTCCTGATATTCATGCAACAACTCTATAATATTGTCAATGGTAGCAGCATCCCAGTAATCTTTGACATTGGCAAGCTTCAGTATCTCCTATGTTCTAATGTTGACCTTTTTTATCTTGATCGGCTGACCAATAAATGGTAGCTTCACTCATGGTCCTTCCACATCTCTTTGGCCTTCTGTCTCAGTGATTTTTACCTTCCTAGGATCATCATCATCGTCGGCATTGATGTTGTAACATCCTTGCAACTTCTGGAATGGCACAGTCCATTCATCCTCTTCTTGTTCCATAGGGAGGCTATATGCCTCTTCGAATACCCTCTGTCTGAAAATATGTAATGCATGGTCGACTGAAGTAAATTCACTTTCAAACAAAAAGGTGGTTATAAAATTTTGAGTCATACCTTCCCAATCTGCAATGATGAGGCGCATCTCCGCTTGAAGGTACCAGTTGATAGGAATCATGTCCAGCGTGTTAATAAATTGGTGCACCCATTGGTCTCAAGGGATGTTACTCTAGGCCTCTTCGCAGCTTCACACATGGTCCTTTGGGAAACTTCGACCTGTGTACCTTACTTCGCAGCTTACTTCTTGTGTTGAGAACCGCGTTGTCATCAAAGTTCAGCATTGTGTCCAGTCTGTGATGTTTCTTTTGTGCATCCCCCACCATCTTGTTGGTGTGGATTTCATGGCCTCATCCATTGCCAATAGCCTCTGTTGTGCTGGTACACTTTTCTCAAACTCTGATAAGAAGTTTTATAAAGGATTCA
This sequence comes from Picea sitchensis, assembly GCA_010110895.2. Taxonomy (NCBI): domain Eukaryota; kingdom Viridiplantae; phylum Streptophyta; class Pinopsida; order Pinales; family Pinaceae; genus Picea; species Picea sitchensis. The sequence continues at coordinate 123,707 of SNQJ01S0046538.1, forward strand.
GCCCATCAAACATGGGTAAGTTACTCACTATTGTGTTGATCCAATGAACCTCTCTTGTTAGTCTAGCACATCTTCTGGTAGATACTTTGTACATATGGTTCTGTCAGTTTTCTAGCACTTCTTCTGAGTCTGATGAACATGTGTTGTCACTTCGCCAGCTCAGATTCCCGTCGTCTGTAGGATTGATATAATCATGTTCTCTGGCTGTTAGTTGGTAGATGTTTTCCAGTTCGTACGCATGGTCTTCTTCTCTGACAGGTTCTGTGTATCTAGGGCCCTCATCTGGATCTAAAGGAGAAATGACCCTAAGGCCATCTCTTTCAAATGTCATACACCTCTTATTTAGATCGACAATGGTAGAATTATTGAAGGCCCAATCGATTCCTAACAATGCATGGTAAGGGCAGTTGTCATCAATAATTTCAATTACCTCAAAATCTACAAAGGTTCTAACTCTGTCGATGTCCACAGGGACATGTTCCAACCGCCCAAATGGGAAAACAGCTTGTTGATTAGCCATGCAAAGTCTGATAGGGGAATATATCAGTTTTGGTTTTCCCATTAGTGCCTAGGTTTGCTTCGTCATGACATTGACCTCTGACCCTAAGTCAAGGACCACATAGTCTATATCATATTCTCCTATCTCGGCATTTAGGTGTAATTCTTTATTTGTCCTTCTCTTCTTACCAATATGGTGTACTTCCCTATTCAGTAAGGGATCTATCTTTCCTATCTCATACTGTTTAACCAGGTTTTGTAGTTCTTGTATAGTTTTCCCATCTTTAAGCAGTTCTATGAACATATATAAGAAACTGACAAGTTCACTTACCTCTTTTCCCTCTCTGGGCAAAGCAGACTGATCAAATGCATGAGGCATTCCATATTCTCTTATTTCTGGTTGTGTTTTTGAAGAAGACCCTTGATATTCTTTGAATTCTTGCCTGGCCTCTTCAAAGATTTGCCTTTCTTTGTTCGCATCAAAAGCTTGAGTCCTCTCTGCAACTTTCCTGATACCTGAGTTTTCTGTGATCTTCTCCTAGGTCATTCTATCCTCTCCTGTAGCAGTGCCTCCTTGAGTAATAACAATGACTCGAGGGTCTGCTCCATGAGGTTCATCATATATCAGTTGTACTTGTGGGTTCCGATGAGGTCCTCATCTTTCCTGAAGCTTCGCTAGCAGTATAGGGCATTCCTCAATGACATGCTCGAAAGAGTTGCAATAACTGTAAGTGGTACAAGGGTTCTGACAGTCCCTTGCTAGATGTCCTGGCTGCACGCAGTTATAACAAATTATTTTTCCTCAGCCTCGGCCCATACCTCCTCCTCCTCCTTGTCCTTTGAATCCATAGAGAGGATTGAAATTTCCTCTTCCCGAGGAGTTATATTGTGCATTGTTTCCTTCTTGATGTACTTCACCTTGTATCTTATATATGTCTTTCGATATTTCATGCATCAGGTCAAAGGCCCTACAATATCTATCATCGTGCCCTACAGACTTACAGAATGTGTAGTACAAGTTTGTGGGTGTCTGAACATACTTATACATATAGTAGCACTCACCAGGGCAATGTTGGGTTCTACATACTTCGCATCAAGGCATATTAACTTGCTTCAAGGGGCTCGGTGCTCCTGAGGCCAAATATTCATGAAACAGGGGATAGTGTTCTTTATCATGACCTTTGGATCTGCATCTTACACACCAGATATCTCCTCTTTTGTCCTTCCCCTTGTCCTTCTTCATGTCCTCGACCTGCAGAGATAAACTAGTCAGCTGGCTCAAGATCTGGCTCATACCTGAGTTGGATTCTCCCATAGGTGATGATTCAAGCTTCATGGAGATCTCCAAAGATTCTGCCTATGAAGAATCATTCTGCTACATCAGAGGAACTCTGATATGTGGTAAGAGAGCAGCGATGAACCATTATTTGTTCTGCTCATCCAGGATCTTAAAAGTCAATCGGCATGTTAGGGTCTTGAATCTCTAATCGAACTCCCAAAAAGGTTCGGCTACTTTCTGTTTGATCTCATTCAGCTCAGTAATACACTGTGACTCCGACTTCAGCTTTTTAAACTCTGCAACTAACATGTTCTTGATCTCATTCAGTGGCTTAGGCTACGCAAGTCCTTGGACAAGCTTCATGTACCAGCTCAATGCGTGATCCCTCAGTGTAGTGCTAAACTGGTTTCTTTTAACATCTTCATCGGTGATGTTTTTAATGTTCCATACGGCCTTGCACAGGAACCAGTGTTGATCAGGGTCTTCAAATCCATCTCCTCTAAAGATAGGTAGCCTCATCTCATCTGCCATGAAGTTGCCTACACTACTACATATTGAAAAATTTGCGACGAAAGTACTCTTTCGTCGCAACATGCAAGAGAAAAAAAAAATTCTAAATCTCCCCTGTGTTCATCGCCATCTCGACGCTTACAGTTTGACTAAACTGTAATGGTCAATTTTCATCGCATAAGCGAGGACCCTACATTTTCCGTCGCTTATGCGACGAAATTTGACCATAAAAATGTAGTCAAACTTTACCATTGAAAATGACCTAAAATAAATAGTTGTAAAAAAAAAAAAAATATATATATATATATATATATATATATATTTAGGTCACTATCATCGCAATTGCGACGATGGTGACCTAAAAATTGGCCTATAAATATTTGACGATTTGAAGATGTTGTGATAATCTTGCTATAACAACGACGGTTCCGAAAGGGTATTTTTGTGCAGAAAAATGTTGTAGAATGTTGTTAGAGGTGGGGGAAAAAGTAAAGCGGGTGAAAAGGGTGATGGTAGATGTTATTTCCCTTGTAAAAAATGTTGCCTCAGACATCCTATAAGAATTTTAATAGAAACAGCTACAAAACATTGTAGGAAATATGGTCACATTGATGGCGGATCGAATGAATATCGTACCATGGTAATTAGCTATATATTTATTATCTTTTTTTTATTTTGTCAATTTTATATAAAATTATATATATGTATATATATTGTTTGAATGTTTGTTATAGTATACACTAATTTTGCATGATTTTTTGTAATTATAAAGTTAGAGTTGCCCTCTAACTTTCCGTGGAATATTGCACCAAGTATTAGTAGAAATGATGTTGTACAAGCTGAGGAACATCATCATGACCAAGCAAATGAGGATCTCATGGAAGAATATGATGGGACAAATCAAGTTAATGATCCCATATTGGAAGAAGATGATGGGACAA
>SNQJ01S0046538.1:141143-171234 GCA_010110895.2 Picea sitchensis
TCATCTTGTACTTGAACATTTAAGTGGGGTAAAAGGAGGTTGCCCCCTCGAAGAGGCTTATTATCTGAAATTATCTCTTTTTCAAGGCGTTGAGTACTTTTTCTGAGGTTTTTCTAAGCTATATTGATATTTGGTTCTTAACACTCCCTGTTCTGATATTGATTACAGCCAAGAGAATTTATGTGTTAAGTGGATGAAGTGGAAATGTCATGAGTGGATTGCAGTAAGGTTATTGGGTTGATTTACAGTTGATTGTTGTTGTCATTGAGAAGTGACCATTTCTTCTCCCCTTTCATTATATCATATTTTCCCTAAATACAAACCCCTCACACATCCCAGAACATTGTTTCACCCCCCCTACTCATTGATAAACATTTGAACAATTTGTATGGATTGGATTGCATGAGACTGATACATTCTAAGCCAAATCTATTTCGTATTTTTAAAGAGTTGTCATGCATGGTTATTTAAAAGACTATTTTCTAATCGTTTACATATGCAAGATGAGTTTTTTCAATCGGGGAAGCCATGGTCGAGGAAACAGAGGTAGAGGTAACTGGAACCGAGGCCCGAGAAAGCTCAGGTTCTCTATACATTTTGATGTTGATTCAGAAGAGCTTGGTCAATTGTTTCATGTTGGATTCTTTAATTGGATTGGGCATAGAATTGTCCAACCTAGGCCTTAAAGGCCTCCTTTCCAAGCCCCACAAGCCCCCGGCATCCCTGTGCCTCCTCATGTCTCTTTATAGCCTGAAGTCCCTAAAAATGATGGGTGGCAGGAGATTGTTCACCCGACAGTCTCCCAACACTGTGGCTGGCCCACCTTGACTTTGCCTGCTCCTCCACCTTTGAACCCCATTGTCCAAGTTGCCCCTAACCACTCACCAGTGCAATCCTCCCACTCCAGCAAGATATTGAAGACTGAAGTCCACCATGCATTTGATAAAGGAAAATCTATTGTTGCCCCTTCCTCACCCTCTGATGACTCTAACAAATCTGTGTCTTCACAGATGCATTTGAGGTACGATTTCTCCCATGTGATCAGTGAGATAAAACTTAAAGGCTCTGCCTAGCCCAAGTCAAATTCAGGAAAATCAAGAGGTGACAGCAACAACCAAGGAACGGTTGCATCACAGACTGGAAAATATGGCTTTTGAATCTTATGTTATTTATTTATTTATGACGGTGGACTTCATGGATTTTGGACAGCATGTTTTATTTTGGATATATGAGTATTATTTTCAAATATTTTCAAATTTCATGAGCTAAAGTTGCCAAAAGTAAATATGTTTGAGGGGAGGCACAAGGGGTGTGTTTTCTTAACTAATGGATTATATTATGATGGCTATGATTGTTATGAACTAAAGGGAGTCACAAGGGGTCCCNTTAGTTAGCTTAACTAATAAGTTGGTTCAACTACTTCAACCAATTCTAATTTTTTAAAAGCAGAAGTAAGGGGAGGATCAAAGGGAGGATAGAAGCAGAAGCATGCTAAGGTTTTATCTTTGATTTTATGTTGAGATAATTCAGTTTTCATTCATTCATATATTCATCATAGCCTAATTCAGTTTTATGATAGTAGTGTCTTATTGTAGACAGCAATATTCAGGGTTGAATCAAATCATTCAGACACTTGTTTTTCAGAGGTGTTGATCTATCTTTGATAGTTTGTGTAGACTTGTCTATTTGTGAATTAGTTTTCATGACTAACAAAGGCTATTGTGCAAAGTCGGGTGGGCAGCAATGTGTGGCAATTTGATCCATCTTTTAGAGTTCAATTTTGGTTTTCTGGCAGAGGTCATTGTGTATGTTCCATCGGGGATGTCTAAGTTTGACTTTAGTCCAAGATTTATGTATGAGATTTTGAAAAGAAAATGACTCTTTGGTGAATTGGAATGAAATAAAGGATTGATTTTTGTCTCAATTGTCTTGATTATCGACTTGGTGTCTCTACTTATGTTCTTACATTTATTTCAGCAACTGATATATTCAGAAAATTACATAAAAAGTGAATTTCCAGAAAGCTTTTTATTAATAAAAAACTAGCCTAACCACTCATAATTAATACTTGTGAGTTAGGATATTATTTTTGTTGGCTATAAACATAGGGTGATATTCCCGTCTACATTAATTTAGCCAAGTAAAGTCTAAAAATGCTTGAGTAAGATCAATTCATATCTTTTCCTCAACAATGTGCATAAACCCACAGTCGGGGATTCATACACGCAGGAAATACAAGTGGTACTTTAGCGCACATATGTTGGCCACCCTTGTAACCCTTGTTGGTACCCCTTCGAGTGGCAGCGCATTAGACAACACATGTATACGGATCATCCTAGATCTCCTGAATCCCTCCATAGCTAAACCGATCGGTCGCCTGACTACTACAGTGCCACCGAGAACAGCACTCGGGAAGATACTCTCTAGTACCTGGGTAGTTGAGTAGTATGGCTAAGGGTATGATCTAGCCTCCTTAGTTGGTGCCCTGAGATATTGGGATGAGTACTATTGTTGGACCCCGCACATATATCAGAGATATATAGCATAGGGAAAACCCTTGTTTGTAGAACCCTTGAATACCCTAACCCTTGGGAAGGAAAAATAAATAGAACCAACAAGATCTATTGTCATGTTAGAGTTTCTTCTGCATTTTGGTTGCGAAATTACTACACATTTCTTCCAGTTAAGCATTTGGGCATTTTTTCACTACAGTATTCTTCAGGCCGAAGTATAACTCCACAAGAGTAAAAACAAATAAAAATAAAAAAACAAATAAATAAATAAAAAGAGTAAAGTGGTCCCGTCGGCACACTTATTTGGGACCTATTCCATTGGATTCCCCTTTTCTACCTAATTGCAGTCATACCCTTCATTTTTAATCCTTTTTATTTCAATGGACCCAACCCCTTCCCACTTTCCCCATTTTTCTGCCTATTTCATTATATCTCCCTTCAAGCACTGATCATCGTGGTACCTATCACTTCTAAGTCCATTTTTTTTTGGTCCCACCCACCCATTTTTTTTCCTTACCCACACTTCCCCTCTTTAAATGGCCACCACTCACAACCAAGAACTCCAAAATTACATCAATCAAACCCATGTCATCATCGAACATCTCACATCTCAAATGGATTCTACCCATTCCTGCATTGACAAATTAGAGCACAAATTTAAAAACATGGAATCCAACCTCACAACCCAATTGACCTCCCTCCAGTCTATTTTCAATCAATTGTTGAACCGCCCTACGGGTCCTTCCTCATCGTGAACCCCATCTTCCCCGCATAGAGGTCAATAATTTGATGGTTATGATCCTACAGGTTGGGTCACTCAAATGGAGCATTGTTTTTCTATGCATGGTATTACTGACGAGTTGGCCAAACTTCACTATGTTTTCCTCTATCTAGATCCTGAACGTTGGAAATGGTGGCAATGGCGAAAAAATTCACGTCAGGGGTATATTTCTTGGACCCAGTTTGTTGCTAAGATTTATGCTCACTTTGATACCGATACCCACTATCTCATTCGTTTGACCAAGTTGAAATAGTCAGGCACAGTGGAAGACTTCATCATTGTTTTTTAGCATTTGGCCTTTCGAAAAGAGGGCATGTCAGATGCGTTCTTTCGTGAATTCTTTATCAGTCGTCTCAAGGATGAAATATAATCCTAGGTTCTCATGGCCTTCCCTCCAACTTGGTTGGAAGCTACTCAACATGCTAAAGAGGCCCAACAAGTTGTTTTTTCCAAGAACGAAAAACCCCCTTTTATTCCTCGCCCTCGACCCACTAATCCTAACCGCCCTGTCACTCCCCTCAAGGTCCAGAAACTAATTAGGGATGAAATGGTTGAACACCAACTGAAGGGTCTTTTCTATAATTGTGATGAAAAATATTTTATGGGGCACAAGTGTAAGGAACTAAAACTATTTATGGCCATTTCCAAAGATGTTCCTGAAGAGGATGTGATAGTTCCCCTTGTTGAAGAACCCTCCCTTCCCGATGCCACCCAGGAGCCTACTGACCCACATGAAGTTGACCCACTTATTTCCTTACATGCCCTCACTAGATTCTCGACCCCACAAAGGCTCAAGCTCATTGTCTACATTAAGCATAGGAAGGTCATCATCCTTGTTGACAGTGGTAGCACCCACAATTTAATTGATCGTCTCATTGCCCAGGAAACCAATAGTTATATGTTTGCTGCCAATAATTTTCAAATCATGATAGCCAATGGTGGGTCCATGAAATGTGGTGGGAGTTGTGAAAAAACAATTCTTCAAATTGGACATTACCAACTGAAATTCCATATGTTTTCTATTGACATGGAAGGTTGTGACATTGTGCTAGGTGTTGAATGGTTAAGCACTTTGGGTCCCATTCTTATGTATTTTAAGGAATTAACCATGCAATTCCAAGGTCTCGTAGCTAGTTCTCTTGATATCATTAGTTGCCATCATATGGAAAATCGCCTCAAGAAATGCCACTCCGGTATCATTGCTCAACTCCATTCTATTCAAGTTGTTGAGACACCCTCTGTGCATCCTAACCTCCAAGTTATCCTTTCCAAACATCAAGTTATTTTTTCCACCCCTCATGGACTTCCTCCTTCTCATGGTGTTCATGATCATTATATTCCCTTGTTCCTAGAAGTCTTCCTCCCAATGTTCTCCCTTATCATCACCCCTTTGCCCAAAAGAATGAAATTGAGAAAATAGTGCAGGAATTGCTCCAAGCGGGTGTTATCCACCCCATTATGAAACCTTAGTCTTCCCCTACGGTCATGGTACTTAAGAAAGAAGGTACTTGGTGCATCTGTCCCTACTTTCATGCCCTCAATAATCTCACCATCAAGGACAAGTTCCCCATTCCTTTGACTGATGATCTCTTGGATGAGCTGAGTGGTGCTCAGTACTTCACTAAACTTGATCTGTGTTCTGGCTACCACCAGATACGTATGCAAGAAGGTGACATACCCAAGACTGCCTTTCGAAATCACAAGGGTCACTATGAGTTTTTGGTCATGCCCTTTAGCTTGTGTAATTCCCCCTCAACCTTCCAAATCCTCATGAATCATGTCTTCCATCCTTTTCTCCGTCATTTCGTCTTAGTTTTCTTTGATGATATTCTCATCTATAGTAAAACTTGGCAATCTCATCTTTCCCGTGTGGATCAAATTCTCCATCTACTCTCGTAGCACCAAATTTTACTCAAACTCTCTAAATTTGCCTTTGGAGCCTCAGAAGTAGAGTACTTGGGTCATATTGTTGGAAAGGCTAGTGTTCGGGTGGATCCTAAAAAGATTGAAGCAATGCAAGATTGGACTCACCCCAAGACTATCAAAAGCTTGCGTGGTTTTTTGGATTTAACCGGCTATTATCACAAGTTTGTTCATAATTATGGGAAGATTGTGGCCCCTCTCACTTCTCTCCTTAAAAATAATTCTTTCACTTGGACTCTCACAGTGGATTAGGCTTTTCAAGCTTTGAAGGCATCTATGTGTACTACTTCGGTCTTGGCCCTTCCTGATTTCACAAAAACATTTGTCCTCGAATGTGATGCCTCGGGCAGAGGAATTGGAGTTGTCCTTATGCAAGAAGGCAGACCAATTGCCTTTACTAGCAAACAATTGTTTGAACACCATTTGGGACAATCAATCTATGAAAAAGAAATGTTGGTTATTCTGCATGCAGTGAATCTCTAGCACCCTTATCTCTTGGGGAAACGCTTCCAAATTAAGACATATCATCAAAGCCTCGAGTATTTTTTGGAGCAATGACCTTCCTCCCCAGAGAAACAAAAATGTGTAACTAAACTCTTTGGTTATGATTATGAGATCATTTACAAGAAAGGAAAAGAAAATGTGGTGTGTTGACGCTCTTTCTCGAAAATATGAAGATGAAGGGTCCCTTTTTTGCCTCTCCTTCATTGTACCATATTGGCTCCAAGTTGTGTGCCAAGAATGGCTACATGATCCTAAAATATCGCATATGGTCCAAGAATTGAAATCCAACTCTCCATTTTCCCCATGGTACTCTTGGCACAACAATGAACTTCGCTACAGAGGTCATTTGTATTTAAGTAAACAGTCACAACTTAAAGCCACGGTGCTTTCTGAGCTTCATGCTACTCCCACAGCTAGGCATTCAAGATTTACCAAAATCTATGACCGGGTCAAACGTTCTTTTTTCTAGGATGGTATGAAAAAGGACGTTCGCACTTTTGTAGCAGAATGTGATGTTTTTCAACGCAACAAAGGCGAAACCATCAAACCTCCTAGCACACTCCAACCGCTTCCGATTCCACCTTCTATTTGGAGGGACATCTCTATGGATTTTATTGTAAATCAGGAAATAAGTTCGTCATCATTGTGGTTGTGGATCGTCTTTCCAAGTATGCTCATTTTTGTGCTCTTCAACACCCATTTACCACATCAACTGTGGCTCAAATTTTCATGGATCATGTCTTCAAGCTTCATGGAATGCCTCATTCTATTGTTTCTGGTTGAGATCCAACTTTCACCAGCAATTTTTGGAAAGAACTATTCAAACTCCAGGGCACCCAATTGCATCTCAGCACCGCCTATCATCCCCAGACTGATGGTCAAACGGAAGTCGTCAATAAGTGTTTGGAGACTTATTTGAGGTGTTTTTCCTCTGAAAGGAAAAATCAATGGGCGCAATGGTTACCATTAGTTCAATGGTGGTACAACACTTCTTACCATACAAATACTTGCATGATTCCTTTTTAAGCAGTATATGAAAAAAATCCACCTCCAGTTCTCTCCTACATTCTAGGTGTATCGAAGGTCCTAGAAGTTGACCAAACACTTACAGTTTGTGAGGCTATTCCTCGTACCCTCAAAGGGAATTTGGTCATGGCTCAGAATTGCACGAAGCAACAAGTCGATCAAGGTCACTCAGAATGGAAATTTGTTGAAGGAGACCAAGTATTTCTTCGGCTTCAACCTTATAAGAAAACTTCACTCAAGGATGAACATTGTCAGAAACTGGCACCCAAATTTTATGGTCCTTATACAGTTCTCAATCGCGTTGGGAAGGTGTCCTATCAGTTAGCTAAACTCAATCATTCTAAGCTCCACCCTATTTTTCATGTCTCTTGCTTAAAGAAGGTGATTGGAACTAAGTTCCAAACTCAAACCAACCTTCCCAATTTGGATGAAGAAGGATCTATCTGGTTGTAACCATAAGCATTTTTGGACCAGCGAGAGTGTCGTCTTCGTCAGCGTACCATCAAGGAAGTTTTATTTCAGTGGAAAGATACAACTCCAGCAGATGCCACCTGGGAGCCCGCTAACATTCTGCAGCAATTTCCTCATCTCAAGGGGGAGGGCATGTTAGGGACCTAACCTACCTTACCCCTCAAGTGGGTAGAACAATATATTTCCATGTTATAAAAGCCAATATTAATAAATCCTAGCAATAAAGAAGAATAAGTCAAATGTAAGAAGACCTAATAGAAGCTTCCGCTTCTAGAAGGATCTTCTTCTAGATTGTTCTTTTGGATAGATGGATTTAGTATAAATAGGAATAGAGGGTATGAGAATTTTTGTCTTGGATATTATTGTAATAGATATGTGCTTTGCTGGAGGTTTCCCCCTCGAAGAGGAAAGTGAACATTGCTCTCAGTAATCAAAGTGCTCTTTCTGGTGTTATTCTGGTATTATTTTGGTATTATTGTGGTGTTGTTTTGGTTATATAATTTTTTCTTTGCCATTTCTATCTAATTATTTTTGTTCTTCATACTATTTTATATATGGAATATTACAGTGGATTATTTTACTAAATGGGCAGAGGTCATGCCTACCATTAAATCTAATGGTAAGACTGCATCATTTTTTGTATTCAATCAGATTATAGCCCAGTTTAGAATCCCAAAAGAGATTGTCACTAATCATGGTAGTGACTTCCAGAATGCGATGATGTTGGATTTAGCATCGAAACTGGGGCTTACACATGATCATTTGTCCCCTTATTATCCCAGGAAAATGGACAAGTAGAGGCGGTGAATAAATCTCTCAAAACCATTTTTTAGAAGATGGTCAGCCATAGTAAATATGATTGGCTTGTGATTCTTTACCCCTCACTTTGGGCATACCAAACTATGGTAAATACTTCCACTCGTTTCTCTCCATTTCAGTTAGTACATGGCGTGGAGTTGATTATTCCTATTGAATGCAAAATCCCTTCCCTTAAACTAGAAATTGATCTCCTACCTGACACATATGATCTCAAAGAATGCCTCGTGCACCTAGAGCACCTCGATGAGCAGTGTCGAGACGCCTCTACAGCTATCAAAGAAAATAAATGATGTTGTAAGGTTCAATATGATAAGTTTGTCTATCCCTGACAGTACACTGAGGGTGACTTAGTTCTCATTTATGACCAAGCCAAAGAACCATTGGGGGCAGGTAAGTTCAACCCCATGTGGCACGGTCCTTATATCGTGTGGTGTGCCTAGAGAAAGGAGACTACGAATTAGAAGATTATGAAGGGAATATGTTGAACGAGCCTAGAAATGGGTTCTACCTTAAAAGGTGTTATGCTTGAGCCCTCAAAATTGGGCGTGACCTTTGTAAATTAGTGTATCTTAGTGTATATACTTACTTTTTATTTTTTCTTTATGTCATCGGCTTGCATATTGAAGTTTTCCCTTGGTTGGAATATGTCAATGGAATCTTCGGTCTACTTAGGATTCGTGGATGGTGTCAGTCGTCATACACGAAACATGGCTTTCATTGCTTGGGTTATCTATTCACCTGAGGGACAACTAGTGTCTTCAGGTGGCATTTGTTTAGAGCCATCAATGAATAATGTGGTCAAGTACATCGTCATTATAGAGATATTACGTGACGCCATATTCCATCGTGTTCAGTCTTTAGAAGCTCACATGGAATCCTAGTTAGTTGTATGTCAGTTGAACGGCAGTTACCATGTGAGATATCCTACTTTACTCCTATGATTTCTATGGGTACGACTTTTGGAACAATACTTTGATTTTCTTACTTACAGTCACATCCCTAAAAGTTCTAATCAAGTATCTGATGCATATGCTAATTACAATTTAGATTGGAATTTTTAACATATCTAAGTAAAGAAAACAAATTCATACATTCATCCATTGTAACATATATAAGTAAAGCTGAAGACCAAAAAAAATTTATATTTCATCCTTTAAATTCCAAAAATATGGTGTCATAGTACAAAATGGGGCCCCTCAAAATACATATATGGCCAATACATTGCATAACCATGTCATCTATGCATGTGGCTCTGAATGTATGTCATGATAGCACCCACGGCATTTGCAAGATGTTGAAAGAGTCTCACCCACGCATGGGGTACACCCACCACCTACATTTGCATCACCTCTGGAATATTCTCTACCTGAACCATAGGAATCTTGTGCGTCAAACGAGATAGGTTTCCCTGCACATTATGGAGGACTCTCTTCACATCCCCGCCTACTAGATCGTCTCCTTAGCCCCTGCATCGATGTCATGGGAATCCCTTTGGTCATCACGGACGTACATCTATGTAAGAAAAACAATTGTTAATACATGATACCATTCAAAAATATTTTCATTTTCATTTTTCCTTTATCAAAATTAAAAAACACAAAAAAATGAAATATATAAAAACCAATTCTTACCGATGTGTCCAAAGGTGGATCCTGGTGGAAATGGCATGTTCGGGTCCCCTCAATAGTCAATCCCTCCATAGGGATAGTCATCGATCGTTATGACCTGTCAGTGACACCATTGAAAGAACTTGTCATTGTAGGGGGATGGCACCCTACCACCTCCTAGTCACCTCATCACCTCAGTCCACCGTGACATGGATGGATCATGAAGTTTATGTGGAGTAATATCTACTCTAGGTCTCAAACCTAGAACCCTCTCAAAGAAAAAACTACACAGTATGGATGCGAACCCGAAGTTCCTCATTCATCCTTGTTTTCAATCTGTCAACTGGATCTTCATGTTTTCCAGTAGTGAGGTGCACCAGTCATAAATAGTTGGTCTCAAACACTCCACCATGTAGAACATGAGTGGTATGTGGTCATGTACGCCACTCAATAAATGGTCACCCGCATATGCCCTAGTTTCTAATTAAGAGCCTTTAATACTCAAAAAATGGTGACTAAAACTGAAATGTAAACCATTGAGATGGAAGTAAATAGGATGGGAACTTACTTTTTCTAGACGATTTCCGATTTCATTGATCATAGCTCCCGCAATTTCCACCGGAAGATCGTGGGTAAAATAGCCTCAAAAGCACTATGTGGGCAAAAAACTCAAATGGTATGGTAAAATTTCTTATTTTTACTATTAATAGAAACATTTTACCCACTTTGTATAGTTTTACCCTATTCTTTTCTATTTTTGGCCTTATGGACTAATAGCGCAGTGGAAAGACTTGGTTTTTAGTGGTTTTGTCCAGGGTTTTTAACGGATTTCCAGTGTCATATTGCTTGTTCGTGCCTCCAAAAGGTATATTCTATCACTGGCATATAGGATAGGTCTTCAGCCCGCTTTGCATTTATGCATCATCCGATGACCATGATTCATACACCTTAGGTATGAACCCATTTCTTAGTGACATAGAACCTTCTCGTTGCTACTAGAAGTGTCATTATTAATTGGTAGAGCCTTACCAAACATGGGTGCCTTAGTTAGAACACTTTTGTCATTTGGTGCCCATGCAGATGTTATTCCATAGGACCGGGAGTTCCTTTTAGTCCCAACATGATTTTTCTTTCGAACCCCATTTTCTTACTCAAGATCATTCTGACCATTACCTAAGGGACTCCCCCCGATTCTTGGTTAATCTCTTTTCCGACTCTCGAAAAAATGAAAAGGTTGTTGAATGAACTTGTCTCTTTCACACTCATTAAATGATTTTGAAAGGATGTCTATTTTGGTATAAGTTTAACCCTTTTTCAGACCAAGTAGACTACTTACGAAAAAGGAATACTCTAGTTGCCATTGGCTATAACATTTCTCTTGGGTATTATTTTATACTTTTTCGGGCCTAGGGGACTAACATCTACAAAAAATGACATTTTTTAGTTAAGTTATAATTGCATCGCATTTTATTTCTTGCATTGTTGAGCCTATTGTCACCTCCCTCTTTCTCATTGTAATCCTATTGCCTCAGCAATTCTCATCACTAGCCAAGTAGTGCCTTTCATATATCCTTTGCAGCTTGACACCCTTTACCCGTAGAGGAAACATCCCCCTAAGTGTCCATGCTCCACATGCATTCCCTTGCATTAAGAATAGGTATGTTCCACTGCTTGGAACTAGTTGCTTAATCATGACACTCGTTTCCTCTCATGTATCATATCATTTCTTTGACTATGAAAAAACCAAAAAATACCAGTGGGAAAATATATTATCTCCTATCGGCAGCAGTCGTGTCACCTTTGAAAAAAGAACAAACTCTTGAGTCCATTTCATCCAAGGTTTGGGTTTAGCTTGGCCCTAGGAAGTTGACCTTGTTACTTAGATTTTACTCCTCTGACTGGTTACTCTTCCAGTCCCTATGGAGAGTTTGTTGATGCCTCTTACGTCGCAAATGTTTTTCAATGATCATTGTTAAGGCTATGCTTCTTTAGTTATCCACTTGTCTCATGCTCTTTTTCAAAGGAATTATAATCCTGTGTCATCCATTCCTCAGAACTCTTAACTTTACATGTCGGTCATACCCTCAATGGATCTGAGAATCACATGAAGTTGTTGTCCTACCTTGCACCATGGGCCTACTTTCATCATTGGTAGGTAACCTTGAACCCAGTAGATGACACCTCCTCATTGGTCGCTAACTGGGGGGTTTCCCTTGTGCTCGACGGTAATAAATTTATTCACACATTGGGATTTTTGCAGTGCCTTGGATTCCATTAGATTTATTGGTGGTCTCCTCATCTTTGTCAGCATTATTCCTCATTGGTTGTTATTCAAAGGGTCTCTTTCACGTACTACTTGCATCAGGTGCATGCAAGAGATGCACATGGTCATTGGTTCGTGAAAATCCTATTCATCCAAGCTCCTCTTAATTATAATACTATTGTTTTTTACCTTGTGTTGGATGATGAGAGATACCTTAATGCTCTCCTTTCAGCGGGGCTCCTTCCATCGAATTCAACTCATCTATTCTATAATCTAGATCTAGAGTCTTATGAGTACCTATATGCTTGCAGTCATTAGTGGTAGGTTCTCCCACCATCAACAGTTGGGAATACATCAATGTTTCATGATCGATGGATTATTCAATTGTTCGAACTCAACACCCTTATTCACACTTGTCGAATGTACTTGGTGCCTTGACACCTACTTTCATTATCGGTAGGTTGTCTCGTGTTTATTAACGGTATACCTTAATGACCAGTAATCAAACGAAGTCTCATTGTGTTCAACTTCAACTCCTCTATTCACATAATGTAGGCTTTCATCTTCAGCGAATAGTGTAGAATACCTCCATCTTACAGTAGCAGCCCCTATATCTTCTATTGTCTTTCATCAGACGAGTACCTACATTACTTCAGTAATCATGGAAGATAATATTGTGATCCATTGTATACAAATGTCTTTGGTTGATTATGAGACTGGACTCCACTATGTATTGTTCGTGACTATGAAAGCCTATGGCATGTGTCCACTTTGTATTTCCTATTCATGGCCATGAACAGCTATTTGATATATATCCACATGGAGCTACAGTGTAATTCAGATTGGAAACGATGTATACAAAGTCAATGTGAATTGTAATATCTTCATTAGTAACTAGCACTTCCATCTGAGTCTTCATTACTCCACTTATGGGAGCTATAATGTATTTCGTCCATCGCAGATACTCCTCTGAACTCACACATTAGGGGGAATCTATTATAGAAAATTTTGCATCACTCCATCCATATTTCTTTGATGGCCTTCCATTTCCCTTTACAGACTCAAATTCCCCTTTTTTGTCTACTCTAAAGCTAAATTTCATATTTTTGTCCATATGCACGACCTACCAGTTAGACAACTTGCATATACACAGGTTGATCCACTATAGCCTATGTACATCGGGTTTGGTCTCAAAAATTAAACAATATGTCAGGTTTCAATGCCATGTCACATGATCCATGATCCTTGACCTTCCATATACTGGAAATGCTCTGACTCGACCCTTCAATTCTGTTTGAAGGATATAAATTGAGCCATATCCAGTCCTTGAGGAGTATTCAACACATTGAGACAAAATATACTCTGGAGAAATTTCACTTCATACTAAGTCTACATCCCTTTGTCCTTGAAAGTCAAAACTTCTTGTTTTCAACCCCCAATCTCTTCTTACCTTGTGATGGAGAACCTCATTGACTCCTACTTGTGAGATTGACTTTGTGGAGGATTGAAGTGGTGGAGGCCTAGCTGGCGGGACTAAGGCTTAGCAATATATATTGCATGCCTTAAACTTGACACTTGTCACCTTCAAAAATAGCGTAAGCCACTTGGTGACTTGTTCCCTACCCTCGGGAACTTAGGATAAAACATATCCATAACTTTACACTTTTCCAGAAATATTATAAAATATTCCCTGAGACTTAAGTCTCGCCCCTTCTCTCTTTTCTGGTGGATTCAGCCCCCCGTCTCTTTTCGTCTGATTCTATCTGCACACAACGATGTTATATTGTTAATCACTGAGTATGATTATACTTTACATGGATAGGCGCACTAGCCTATCTACGTCCTAGCTCACAAGCCTCATAATCACATAGGCTCTTCTGCCTCAATACATATATAATAAAGTATATACATATATATAACTTGGCTAGGTGCGCACTCCCAATTCATTCCCGTGCACTTTCCCAAGTGCGTGAAACACTGTAAAATATGTGCACTTACCCAGGTGTGCGCAACACTATGAACTGTGTGCACCTTGTCTTTGATAGCAATTCTCTAGACACTACTCAAGTGCGTGCAACACCAAAAATTAGTGCCAACAGCTCACCAGACTATATGTACATTACACTTACAATTGATACCATGACTCACCAAACTATATGTACAATTACATAGGGTCTGGATCAGGGACATTACATTCCCCTCCCCCTTATTTATGCATTGTCCTCAGTGCATCATATACACATGTACATACAAAAATTTCAAAAATATTCAAAATGATGAGGATACTCTGCTCACATAGCATCATTGCGCTCTTAAGTTGCATCCTTGGGACCATACCAGGGCCATTGTACCTTTACCATCTCTATGGCTTGATTCCGAAGTTGTTTTATTTTTCGATCCAATATGAAAACTGGTCGTACTCAAAAATCGTCTTCTGGCTCCACCTGAATCACATTCCAATCAATAATATTATTAGCATTAGGTACGTAATTTTTAAGCAATGACACATGGAAAATATTATGAATACACAAGGATGCAAGCATGTATGTGATAGGACCAATCCTCTCTAGGATTTCAAATGTCCAACTTACAACAATTTCCCAACTTCAAGAAATTGCATATGGATTTGACTTTCAAGAACACATGATCACCCAATTTAAATTCTCTATGGGTTCTGCCTTTATCTATGCAACTTTTTTGTCTATCTTGAGAAACCTTTAAATTTTTCCTTATCTTTACCATATGTTCTTCCATTTCTCAGAGAATATTTGGCCCAACCACTACGCAGTCTGTTAGGTTGTCCGAACTCACTAGCATGTTTCACTTTCTACCATAAAGTTCTTCAAATGGGCTCATATTTAAGGATGTTCGATACCCATTGTTGTAAGTAAACTCTACCAAATGAAGGTAGTCTTCCCATTTTGATGGTCTATCCATCACATACATCCTGAGCATATCTTCAATCACCCAATTTACTCTTTCTATTTGACCATCGATCTCAGGATGATATGTTGTGCTAAAGTTCAAATTTTTTCCAAATCCTTTAAATAGCCCTTTCCAAAAATTTGAAGTGAACTTCGAATCTCTGTCAGCCACAATTTTCTTAGGTACACCATGCAGCGTATCAATTTCTCGCATGTATATTTCAGCAATGTTGGTTTTCTTGTGCATTGACTTCACTCGAATAAAATGGGAAGCTTTAGTAATCTTTTCCACCACCACCATAATAGAATCATGTTGCTTAGCATTCCTAGGAAACTTAGTTATAAAATCCATGGTCACAACTTCCCACTTCCACTCAGGAATATGAAAAGGTTGTAGAAAACCAACTAGATGTATATGTTCATCTTTAACATTTCGACATTCAAGGCATCTGGCAATAAAACCAGCAACCTCATTTTTCATACCTGGCCAATAGTATTGTTTTTTTACTCTGACAATTGTCTTCTGGTAGCCTGGATGTCCAACATAAGGAACCTTATGCATCTTCGACAATAATAGACTTTTCAAATCTTGATCATTTGGCACATAGACTCTGCGCCTATACATGAGGATTCCATCCTCTCTTAGATCATAACCTTCAAAAAAAAATTGCAACATACCTTGTTGTAAAGTCACATTTATGTCCATATAGCATTGATCTAATTTGGAAACCTCTAAAATTTTGTCGCACAAATCTGACTGGTACATTCTAACAATTATAGCATGCATCTCATGCACCCTCCTGTTGAGTGTGTTAGCCACCTTGTTCTCCTTTCCTCTGATATTCTTTATGTCAAAGTCATACTCACTAAGGAACTCTAACCACCTACTTTGTTTTTAATTTAAACTTAGTTGTCCAAAAAGATACTTCAGACCACTATGATCTTCCTCAACTCAAATCTTTTACCCATGAGATAGTGTCGCCACATCTTCAAGGCATGCACTATGGCTGCCAACTCTAAGTTATGAGTAGCATAGAGTATTTCATGTTCTTTTAACTTTCTTGATTCGTAGCACACCACATGCCCATTCTAAATCAGGACACGAATGAGCCCTTCATTGCATGCATATGTGCACACAACGAAGTCTACTTTTGAATCAACAATTCTTAAAATTGGCGCACTAGTTAACAAACTTTTAAAGTGCAAAAAACTCCTTGCACAATCTGGAGTCCATTCAAATCGCGCACCATTATTTTGAAAATATGTAATCGAATCCGCAATTTTTGAGAATCCTTTAATAAACCTTTTGTAATAACCTACAAGTCCCATAAAGGACCTTACCTTTGCGACATTTCTTAGTGTCAGCCATTCTTCAATGGATTTTATCTTTTATGGATCCACATCTATTCCTTCCTTGGAAATAATATGACCCAAATAATGAACCTATCGTTGATAAAATGAGCACTTGCTCAACTTTTCATAAAGTTGAAGCTCCCTCAATACCTGAAATACCATCCTCAACTGTTTCTCATGCTTCTCTTCAAACTTTCAGTAAATAAGTATGTCATCCAAAAATACAATGACAAACTTATCTAAATACTCTCTGAAAAATCCATTCATCAGACACATAAAGAAAATTGTTGCATTTGACAATCTGAAAGGAAACACTTTGAACTCATAATGTCTATACCTTGTTCCAAAGGTAGTCTTTTTTATTTCTTCTTCTTTAATTATCACCTAGTGATATCTAGATCTAAGATCAATATTTTAAAATATTTGTGTCCCGCCGTTGATCGAAGAGGTCATCTATCCTTGGAAAATGATACTTCTTCTTTATTGTTACTTTGTTCAACTACATGAAGTCAATACAAAGCCTCAGCATACCATCCTTCTTATTCATGAACAATATTGGGGCACCCCAAGGTGACACACTTGGGCGTATATATCCCTTCTTCAAAATCTCTTCAAGTTGCATCTGCAACTCCTTCAACTCTAGCGTACTCATCCTATATGGAGTCTTAGATATAGGCACTGCTCCATGCATCATATTTATAGAGAAATCAATCTCTTTTTAGAGGCAAACCAGGTATCTCTTTAAATACAACCTCAAAATCTTTCAGTATTGTGTAGTATTCAACACATGGCACTTTATCCTTAGGTGTCTCTTCCAATTGCACTGCATATACTTGACATCCTTTCCTATATATTTTCTTCAATTGCAAGGTTGAAACTTCTCTGATAGTCACAGCTCTTGGAATTCCTTGAATTGTTATTAAGTTTCCTCCCTCATCCAAGCAAGTGAATGTCTTATTGTAACCATCCAGGACAACATGGTGCTCGTCCAACCAATCCATACCAATGAGGAAATCATACGATCCCAAAGGTATAATATTCAAATCATCCTTTGTGCACAATCCATTCATCTCCATCGGACATGCCTTAACCATCTCATTAATTTTCTTTTTTTCTCCTGTAGCTAATTGCACCAACCAAGGTTTTCCAATATTTCTTCTTGGAAATTGGAACCTTTCCACCATCCTAGGATCTAGATAACTATGACTAGCTCCTGAATCAATTAAAATAGTAATGGGTTGGTCATTAATCTTACCTTCCACTTCAATCATGTGTGATTGAAACTCAGCATCTAGACTCCTTGGAAGTTGGCTATCCTTGTGCGGTGTTCGTGAAAAACTGTGACCTAGTCCCCTTCTTCCTTTGATCCACCTTGCTTTTCATCTTGTCTTCCCAAGTCTTTTGGAAATCCATTCTTCCCTTTTGTTGATCATAAAGACATTTATCACGCCTTATTGTTTCCTCCAATGTCTTAGGGTCATCATATTGTATCTTGTCACACTGATAAATGAGGGTAACCCAGTCAGGTACCTCTGAATTTTAACTTGCTCATCCTTCATGAATGTGACATATTTCAGTAGATCTAAGAATATTATTTCATACTCATCTATCATCATCCTCCCAAGCTTGATTTCGAAGAAATCCTTCATTTTCTTTTCATAGTACCTCTTGGTTAAGTATTTATTTTGGAAATACCTCTTGAACTCCCTCCAAGTAACCTTATTTTCATCAATGTGTTGCACCTGCACCATATTGATCCCACCACATTGGTGTCTTTCCTTTTAGTTAACAGATAGTAATTCTCCCTTCTCCCTGTGTAGAGTAATTATGCAGTTGGAAGTACTTCCTCATACCCAGCAACCAGGTCTTCACATCTTCATCCTTATTGTGCTCCCCGTCAAAGGTAGAAGGATTGATCTTATTCATTTCTCCTTGTAGCTTGTCCACCCCAGTCCTCCTTTTCTAATTTATGACAGGATATGGACTTGAGCTACTCCACGCTTTCCTAATAGAATGCTTTGGAGAGTGAGGTTGATGCCTACCATCACTTCTTTCTTCTCTTCTTTTCTCATCATGAGACCTGCGACTTCTTGATCTACTTGACTCTATCTCCTTATCCATTTTCTTTTATATTATGTCCAAGATCTGCATCAATTTCACATTGAATTCATCTTGTTGCTCCTTAGTGTTCATAAGCCTCACATTATCAACCTTATAGCTTTGGACATATTTTGCAATTCCTTTATGGTTTCTACCAGATTTATGCGCTCCTCCTTGGATTTTGTACCATCGACACCTAAACTGACATACAAATCTGATCCGGATTGTTTTGAGAATGATATGAAGGTATAAATATAACATAGATATAGCAAGGAATACATAGAGATATGGCATGGAACACACTAGTACAGTGAAACTCGGATTTTATTGAAGATTTTATGTACAAGACTGTAAAATGCAAAAGCACACAAGCTAGCTAGAATGGTGATAGTTTATCTATGAGAAGAGATGTGTCGACTACGCTCTTTCACAATAAGATGATTACAATGAGGCTCCAAGGGAATTTCAAACATAAATAATAATTGAGAAAACCCTAAACATCCAAAACACTAACCTCGGGAGATGAAACACCAAAAGGTTTGTGGGCCCCAATGGGGGTAGTTGATACATCAACTTTCCAAGGGCGTATTTTTTTCATATGATCTCCATTTAGGGCACTTGATACCTCATTGGAAAGGTCTAGCTAAGGCATAAACATTCAATTCAGCCTAGACCATGCCTTTTGATATCTTATGGGAGTTGTCATGCGCAAAAAATGTTGTTTAATGCCTCAAAATGGCCCTAAAAGTTCAAGACCCAAAAAAGTGTAGAAAAACTGCCAAAATGGAAATTTGTGCTTTGAGTCAGTGGAATAGGTGGGTGGCCACCAATGTCCACCTAGATCATTCCTCCCACTTAAGAATCAATAGTGTCCATTTCATCAAGTTCCTCCATCAAATGGGGAAACTTATGTTGAATCTGACTCCTGGTGAGACACTTTCCTTGATGAATAAACTGCCCTTCTTTGACGACGCGATAGAGTTGGATGGTCTGTTGGCGAGTGTCCTTTTTCAGGATGTCCATGATCTGATCAGTTTTCACCTATTTGATGCAATCAAGATTGATTTATGTAGGGGACAACTGCTTGGTCACATCCAAAGTGTCCAGGAGAGGTGGAAAATATGGTTGAAGCACTTCCACATTAAATATCGGGTGCAAGCCAAGGAAAGGAGGAATACTTAATTCAAAAGCATTCACACCCATTTTCTTGGTGATGGTGTAAGTGATCCATATTATTTTCGACATGAAATGAGAGAGAAGATATAATAAAGAAATGTACAGAGATATCTCAGATATCCAATAATATAATAGAAATGTATCAGAGATGCAACCATAAACACAGAGATACGGTAATACACAATTTTATATTTAATGAGTGAAAATGTACAGAGACTGTAAAAATACAGAGTAAAAGACTTGTTATAATGGTGGAAGCTTATCTCTGAGAAGAGATGTGTCCGCTACTCGCATTCACCAAAAGATGATTTTACAATGATGCTCCAAAGGCCTTTGTATCATAAAGAAAATCAAAAACCCTAACCCTGGAAGATGAAAAGCCAACAATGTTTTGGACCCCGTTTTGGGTAGTTTGGTGTATCAATTTCCCTCGGGCGTAACTTTGGCATACGATCTTTGTTTGGGGCGCACGATAGCTCATTGGAAAGGTATCGTCGAGGAGATTAATTTTAGGGAATAAATCAGAGCCTTTGTAGATCATTGAGAAGCTTGATCCTGAAAAACCTTCATTTAGGCCCTCAAAATGGCCCCGGAAGTTAAAAACTGCTAAAAATAGTAAATTACCAAAATTGTTAGAAAACTATTTTGAGCCAGTTGGAAAAGGTGGGTGGCCTCCAATATCTACCCAGATCAATCCTCCCTCCTTAGGAAGCAATGGTCTCCATTGCGTTGAGTTCCCGGGGGAGAGGGAAAAGTGTTTGTTGAATCTGCATCTTGATGAGTTGCTTGCCTTGTTGAAGAAGTTGTGTTGCTTAGCTTGTTGAAGGTTGTCACGAACCTTTGGTTGGAAGGGTTGGACCTTTTTAACCAATATGGCTACATGAGATTCCTGTGTTCAGAAGGAATCTTTACACTTTGTTGCAATCTTGTCGAACTGTTTTTATTGGATAGAAGGTGTTTGGGTCGAGGATAGAAGGTGATTGTTAAGAAGCTGAATTTTGTAGTATGAGATACTACCTTGTGGAATTGTTTAGGTGGGAAAGTAGTTGGAACTACCTATGGTATCATGTAGAGATGACCCCCCATAGTAACAATGACACTATGGAGTCAAGACTCATAGATAGCATGGCGCTTCCACATATATCATTGGCCCAAGAGAACATCACAGACATCCAGCGGGGAAACATCACATAATACCTCATACTTGAAGGGTTGGATGTCATATAACAATTGACACTGCTAGCTAACATGAATATCTCGTCCTTGGCGAAGCCACCCAATGTTGTATGGTTGCGGGTGTGTTGTTTTAACAATCCCAACTATTTGACGACCTCTCTTGATATGAGGTTCTTCTGGCTTCTTCTATCAACAATAAAATTCAGTGAGGTCCCCTTCACCCACATCTGTGAATGAAAAAGGCACTCCCCCTCTTCAGGATCTGTGGGTTCTTTTGGTTGAATTTTCCTGGTCGTGATAATAGTAGTGGGGTCTGCGTCGATGATCTATCTTCTATCAATATTTTCTTAATCATATTCTAAATCAAATTCTGAATTAGGGTTCAGCTCCTTGTCTTTGATCTCAGCCACCAATGATTGTTTTGAGCGACATTCATCCGTGTTGTTCCACGAGATTTTGTGGAAATCGCACCATTTTTCGGTGTCCTTTGTCTTTTCGTGACCTTTTTTTTCCTGTGTCTTGAACTAGTTTTCAGGAGACTGTTTGTTAGCGTCGTCTTTATCATACTTTGGTTGTTGCGGATTTGCAGACCCAAACTCTCATTTTTTCTGGTGCTTAAATTTCTGCTCGATTTTAACATCATATCGATAAGAAGCATCGAGTGATGAGATGTCCAGAAAATCCATTTCAGTTTGGATGTATCTGTGTAGAAAATCCATTTCAGTTTGGATGTATCTGTGTAGAGCCCCACGGTATTTTAGAACCAAATGTCATTCGGAGTCTTTGATACCCATCTTGGTGCGCAAGGTATGGAAGGTATTGGTGAAATATGGAATTGTTTGGCCCCTCTCTTGCCACAGTGTGGTCCATCTCATGTATTGGTCCTCATAGTTTCCAACAGGGTAATATTGTTCCTTTACCGCATCCACAAAAAAATATCAAGTGGGCTCGGCACCATATATTCCAGAATCCTCTGCGGAACTTTTCTCCCGGACAGATTCCCACCAATGTTTGACATGGGGGAGAGCCTTAAGGAGTGGGAAGGTGATATTTTCCCTATCAGAGAAATTATGAACAGAGAAATAACCTTCTAGCAGATTAAACCATTTTTCTAGGGCGTCTGCATCTATCTCTCCTTCAAATATGGGAATATCAAAATTAACTTGTACCTTGAAATGCGAGGCTCCTCCAAAGTGGTCACTTGATGAAGACATGTCTGTTTTTATCGGCAAGCGTTGAAGGATGTGGGAAAAATTCTCCATCATTCTGTCCCTCTGTCACGTGAGAGCTTGCTCAAGCAACAAATTATTAGAATCGTTTTCTCTGTCGTTTTTATTTTCTTCCGCCATGGAGGGTTTCTTGGGAGTGTGAGAGTGATTTTCCTTAAGAGAGACAAGATCAAGACCCAAATTTCTATAATTGGACCTCATCAGGGACATGCACTAAAAAATTATCAAGATCAGCCTGCTCTGATACCACTGATCTGGATTATTTTTGGCATGAAATGAGAGCGGAGATATAATAAAGAAATGTACAGAGATATCTCGGATATCCAATAATATAATAGAAATGTCTTAGAGATGCAACCATAAACACAAAGATATAGTAATACACAATTTTCTATTTAATGAGAGAAAATGTACAAAGACTGTAAAAATACAGAGTGAAAGACTCGCTAGAATGGTGGCAGCTTATCTCTGAGAAGAGATGTGTCCGCTTCTCGCATTCGCCAGAAGATGATTTTACAATGAGGATCCAAAGGCCTTTTTATCATAAAGAAAATCAAGAACCCTAACCCAGGAAGATGAAAAGCCAATAGTTTTGTGGACCCCATTTTGGGTAGTTTGGTGTATCAACTTCCTGGGGGCATAACTTTGGCATACGATCTCCGTTTGGGGCGCACGATAGCTCGTTGGAAATTTATCATCGAGGAGATTCATTTTGGGGGCTCAATCAAAGATTTCAGCTATCATTGAGAAGCTCAATCCAGAAAAACATTCATTTAGGCCCTCAAAATGGCCCCGGAAGTTAAAAATTGCTAAAAATAGTAAATTACCAAAATTGCCAGAAAATTGTTTTGAGCTAGTTGGAAAAGGTGGGTGGCCACCGATATCCACCTGGATCAGTAAGGCCTGTATAGGAGTGGGTGTAGCTTATGATGGGTTCCTATGAGGCGCTCTTTTTTCAAGTGCAACCACACCTTATCTCCCACATGAAACTTGTGTCGTACTCGATGTTGATCGTGGCGTTGCTTGTACTTGGCATTGGATTTTTGAATAATATCATGAACTTGATGTTGGATGTGTTGGATGTGCTCAACAAATTTGGCTTCATGATCATCCTCAGTTTGAACATGGGAGGACTCTTCCTGTGTCGTTGCAATGGGCCTAGCTACATCAATGGGGGCCAATGTTTGTAACCCCAAGTACACCTAAAAAGGGTTGTGGCCAATAGAGTTGTGGAGGGCTCTATTATAGTTATGTTGAACATAACGAAGGATTTCATCCCATGTGTGTGGATTCTTTGAATTGTACATACTCGGGATATGGACAAGCATCTTGTTGACAACCTCTATTTTTCCATCAATCTATGGATTGAAGGAAGTTGACTTGGTTAGCTTGGTGTCCATCATCAACCATAGGTTGGACCAAAAAGTGCTCAGGAACCTACTATCTTAATCAAAGATAATAGTGCATGGAAGCCCAAAATGAACCCAAACATGTGTAAAGAAGAGCTTGGCAGTGGTCTCGGCTACGATGTTCTTCTTACAGAGTGCCAAAACTTCCATCTTAGAGAATCGATCAAAGACCACGAAGACACAGTCATTCCCAAGCTTGGTTGAAGGTTGATCAGACATGTAGTCCATGGAGTTGAACTCCCAAGGCCTATATAGAGTAGGTAGAGGGGTGTATAGCAATTGTTTCTTAATGTCTGACTTGGAAATGGTACAGGCAGTGTAGGATCTGACATACTTTCGAACATCGTTTTGATTATTCGGCCAATAAAAATGATTTTGCAGTATTTCCACTATTTTCTCTACACCAAAATGTCCCACTACCTGGGTATAATGAGCTTCTAATATCATCTTTGCACGCTCACTTGAAGGAACACAAAGATGACTCAAATGGAATAACAATATATCCTGGAGATCAAAGTATGGAATTGTTTTGTCTATGCTCAATGTCGGATAGGAAATAGAAAATTCAGAGTCATTATTGTATAATTGTGGTCATTTGAATGCCTCATGTCCACAAGAGTTGATAACTATGGTTAGTGTTGCCATTGGGGGTCGACTGAGGAAATCTACGACATGGTTGGTGCTACCCTTCTTGTACTTTATATTCAATGGGAATTTTTGCAGGTACGTGGACCACTTTTGATGGTGGTAATTTTGTAATTTTACTTGTGTCTGCATGAATTATAGAGGCCTATGATCAATGTGGATGATTGTTTCCTTCCCTAGAATGTAATGCTTCCACTGTCGACATTTATGCACAATGGAGTACATCTCTTTGTCATAGGTGGGTTATCTTCTAACAGTATCATATAGAGTTTCATTATGATAGGCTACTGGATGCCCATGTTGAGTGAGGACTACACTGATAGGATAACCAGAAGCATTTGTCTCAATCTCAAATGGTTGTTGCAGGTCTAGCAGAATAAGGATTAGTGTTGAGAAGAGGTGGGATTTCAAATCGTCAAATGCTTTCTGTTGGGGCGTAGATCACACAAAATTGGCCTTCTCTCCACCCTTGTTCACCTGGCTTAGGGCCCAAGCAACATAAGAGAACCCCAACACAAACCGATGGTAGAAGTTGGCGAGGCCCAAGAAGTTGCGGAGCTCGATCATTGTCTTCAAGGCCGGCCAATCATAGATGACTTGGATCTTGGATCGATCCACATGTACACCTTGCTCATCCACGATGTATCCTAAATATTGGATTATCTGCATGTCAAAGGAACATTTCTCCAAATTGGCATATAACTTGTGTTGTCGCAGGGTGCCCAAGCCCTGTTGACTATGCTCCAAATGTTCCTCCTAGGTTTTGTAGAAGATGAGGATGTCATCCAAATATATAACCACAAAGTAGTTTGTAAATGGTCATAATATATCATCCATCATCCTCATGAATGTGGTCAGGGCATTATTCAATCTCAAAGGCACGACCAACCACTCAAAGAGACCTTATTTAAACTTGAAGGTCATCTTCCACACATCCGTTTTCTCAATCGACACCTATTGGTAGCTCGACTTCAAATCAATCTTACTGAAAAACTTGGCTCCCTTGAGTTGATTGAGAAGATCATCAATCTGGGGAATTGGGTACCAGTTCTTGACTATGATATTTTTCAGGGCTCTGTAATCAATACAAAGTCACCATGTCCCATCCTTCTTCTGTACCAGAATAATTGGGCTCCCGCAAGGTGAGGATCTTGGTCTGATGTGGTCCTTCATAATTATCTATTGGATCTGGTGTTGGATCTGGAATTTGATCTGGATTATTTTGATAACGGTATCAAGGCAGAGATATTATAGAGATATAACATGGAAATACATAGATATATGGCACGAAACATAGTAATATAGTGAAACTCATATTCTATTAATGATTGTGTAGCTTATTTCTAAGAAAATATGGTGGTAGCTTATTTCTAAGAAAATATGTGTCGGATACGCTCATTGACAAGAAGATGATTACAATGAGGCTCCAAAGGCCTTTTCATCATAAAGCATAATTCATAAAATCCTAAACATCGAAAATCATAACCCTAGGAGATGAAATGCCAAAAGGTTTTTGGGCCACGATGGGGGTAATTGATACATAAACTTTCTGAGAGCGGAACATTTTCATACGATCTATGTTTGGGGCACTCGATTCCTCGTTGGAAAGGTCTAGCTAAAGAATACAAATTCTATTTGGAAAATACCATGTCTTTAAATATCATTTGGGCACTGTCGTGCCCAAAAAACGTTGTTTAAGTCCTCAAAATGGCCCCGAAAGTTCAAGACCCAAAAAAGTGTAGAAACACTGTCAAAATATTAATCTATGCTTTGAGCCGGTGGAATAGGTGGGTGGCCACCAATGTCCACCTGGATCAAAATGCCTAAATTCATCATCATGATTGTAATTCCTATGTGCATCTTCCATGCTTTTAACCTTCTATGTTGATTCAATCCTGCTCTAATCGTTGATAATTATGCAAAATGTACAAGCAACAATATTTGTTAGCTGAATTCATGAGAGAAATTCATGAAAACTCTGCACCATCTTGTCAGAATCCTTTCTTTGGAAACCCATGTGCACATTGGCATTCAACACACACCAATGCGTGATGTCAGTAATTCACATGCACAACAAATTTTTTGTGTGCAGCCCCAAACCTTTAATGTGCACACCCTTGCACCAATGTTTATTGCGCAATTCCAATGTCGCACCCAGTAATATCAAATATTTAGCATGCACATATAAGCATTCTTAATTAATGTGCACCATGTCCATGCTAAAATTCCAAATTCATCCACTTACCACTGCAATTTTTTCCTTAAGTAGAATTCGGCCCATGCAGGCTCAGTGTTGAAACTAGAGCTTTGATTCTTCTTGTTGACCTCTGGCCCATACAAGTCTAGTGTTGAACCAATATCTCTGAAACCATTTTGTAACGTCCCCAGCCACCCAAGCTAACCACGTCACCCAACTTGTAATGTTTCATGTTACCATCATTTATCAGATGCTCTGATACCATATTGTAACATCCCCAGCCACCCAGGTTGGGTCCCACTACTACAATTCCTCTGATACCAAACTGTAACATCCCCAGCCTTCAATACTAGGCTACGCTACACATTTATCCCAAAAATATGCTCTGAAACCACAATGTAACATCATCCAACTTACTACTGAACAATGTTACTCTGAAAATCCACTGTGTGAATCCTATACTAAACACTAGTATGTGTAGTATCACTTGAAGTAGTGCGCTCAACCTCAAGTTGAGTTGTGTCACACTAAATTTATCCTTTAATTACAACTTTAAGCTACGAAAGTAACTCGAACAACTATGCATTAGTGTATTGATCACACAACACTACTATGTGTACAGCCATCCTGGTGTCACAAACCAAATCTATTCTCCTAGTGAGCATGTACTGCTTCCTAGTGTGCACAAGCAAATCCAGCCTCTAGTGAACACAGAGTATTCTCTACGTGCATGGCCATTCAAAAATTTCATCGGAGGCTCATACCAAAATTAAAAGGTTAACTTACAGGAAAACTATGAACAGTTTTCATACTCATGCATGTCTACAAGTACAGGCTATAAGCACCATACTTACATGCAGAAGCAGCATTAAACAGAATAACAACAATTACTTATATGTGAAAACATACAATAACTAAACCATATCAAACATAGATAAATATGCACATAGAAAATGAGACAAGCACATAAGACACTTATCTTTTATGAAAGTCGCCAACTGCATGCATAACTCAGATGTTTCTTCCAACCATAAACTATGTTTCTCATAAGATTTCAGCAACAGGTCACCCCTGAGCTGGGGCTTAACTCCACCAAGGAAAAAGGGTTCCTAGTGATAGGCTATGGTCTGATACTCAACAGAATTTCTCAATCCAAGTTGTTTGTTGCTACAACTATCCTACAGTCTCTCATTCTTGATGCACCTGTCACACCCAAGGAAGTGTGCCCCTTCTCTTCTCAACAGTCCCTTGGTTTCCCCACTTCCCTTCCATAGTTACTAGAAACAAGATGGACAGGAAGTCTCTGAGCCCTACATATAATTCTCATCTCACCAGGGAACAATTCCCATTAAAACTCTCACCTGGAGAGTATACTCATTGGCCTCACAACCTATCTCTTTGACAACAAATCTCTTACCCAGAGAGACTACTCACAAGCCTGACAACCCGCCTCTTCAACAGAAAGACTCTAATTACAGTACAGAAACCCCTTACAATATTCTCTATGAAGGTAAGGTAATAATTGGATTTTCCATACCATCTGACCCCCTTCTACTCATGAGAGCCTGAAACATGAATAATTCTCAGAATGAACTCTCTTCCCCAAATGACTTCTTTCAAATGAATTCCCTTCCTAGAATACACTAAGGCTCAACAATATATATTTCATTCCTTAAAATTGACACCTGTCACCTTCAAAAATAGCTTAAGCCACTTGGTGACTCGTTCCCTACCCTCCAAAACTTAGAATAAAATGTTTCCATAACTTTACACTTTTTCAGAAATATTATAAAATATTCCCTAAAACTTAAGTCTCACCCCTTCTCCCTTTTTCGGTGGAGTCAACCCCCCATCTCTTTTCCTTTGATTTTGTCTGTGTGCAATGATGTAATATTATTAATGATTGAGTATGATTACACTTTACATGTGTCACACACCCAACCCCCTAAGTATCCTTTTAAGAGAATGGGGTATAAATTTTTCTCTTTCCTACAACTTCCTTAATTCCTCGAATAGGGACACCATTGCCTTATGCTCATTGAGGGATTTTCAATGACTACAACCTTGTCCAAAATCAAGTTCTAGGTTGAAATTTATGGCTTTCTAAAAATTTTCGGGACTCATTGTCCATAGGACACCCCCTTTGCCACGTCACATCCATGTAGCTTCACTTCTCTCGTACCATCTGACATGGCACTTTTGTTACCTAGGTCGTCATCCCCATGCGATGACGTGGCCGCTAGAGGAGGGATTGCAGGGAATATCTCCCCGAGTCTTTGCAGATATCAGGCCTTCGACCCTTCAACATTCTTGTGCAGGTTTAAAAATCCCTGGTGGTCCAAAGTTTGAAGGACTCTTTCCACTCTGAAATCTATGGTGGATCTCTATCCACCCTTGGATCTGAAAAATGAGGTTTATCTACACTTAACACTTAGCTTAGTCCTAACGAGGGGGTTTCGAACACCTACCTCATGTTCAGTACTACGACACCACATGGAACAACCCAGGCACACCAAGTCACCAAGGCATACATGGGTTCGTCCAATCATATCTTGACACTTAAACAAGGGGATTTCAGGTCGGGACCTTTTGAAGTTTAGCATATGCACCAACCTCCAATCTCTTGAATTCCCGAAGCCCGAATGCATATATTACTTATCTTATATATATATACACATGAATTTTTATGAGGGGATTTCGGGTCCAGACCTTTTGAATGATCGATATATGCACTTTCATCCCATTGTCCCGAAATCCCGAAGGCTGAAATCTCGAAGTCACGTAGATCGTCAATCTAAGATCCTTCAGGATATTTTTTGACCATTCGATCAAGAGTAGTGGAAGGAGAGAATAAGTGGAAGCATTAACCAGTAGCAAATGGTCGTCACTACTTTGTGACCACTTCGGAAGGCAATACTCTGAGAAGGTTGAAAGGTTATGGATTATATGAGTCGTGAATTCACGAAATCCCACCAGTTGTCCGATCAAGTAGATATTTTGGGTATAATTTCCACCGTTGGATCCATAAGAGGACGAATACGGAAATCACACCATTGATCTGTGATCATGATCAATGGTGAAGATAATTCTTGTGATTAAAAGTTAGTAAGTGTTTAACGAGAAGGCAGATCCCACGATAAAGGATGGGGGACCACCAATTTTCGGTCAAACCGTCTGATAATTGGTTCAACAGGTTTCCTTCGGTAGGATTGGAGGATTATGAAGTTAAAACATCCTGAAGTCCCGAAACTCTGGGAAGCTTAGCTCCTTTTAACTGTAAAGAAAGGTTCCAAGACCTTCGTAGTATGGAACTCTCGCAAGCCCCGGAGGGATATGATTTTGAATATTAACCGAGATTTAGTTAAGCCCGTGGACTTGAGCATGAGGTCACTTGGAAAAGAGGTTTGAAGGAGGCACCTTTCATTTACCGAACTTGAATTCTATAATGGGAAAAGAAATTTTGAGAGATTGACAGGTTCGGAGCAGTCCCGTAGAGTTCATCCCAACTCTATATTTGTGGATTTGATCCTTGGACAGTCCCTTTGAGGACTTTTCGAGCAGCACAGGGGCCAAATTCTTATGCCCATCCTTCATGTTTCTGACAAGACCATTCATGATTTCTAAGTTGATTTAGGGATGGCTATGGTGGTTGAACTATAGTAATTATTTGAGGATTATTTCCTATAGATTAGGATAGGAGATCAACTCGCAATTTGCCCCAAATTCATTTAGAAACCATTACTAATCACTATCTATTTCTAAATAGGAGTAGGTAGAAAACCATTGATAGAATGTGATATTCAAACTTTGCTTCAAATTTCCCAGTCGACTAGCCATCAAAGTCACAAATTCTATCAATCAAACAAGATAAAAACTTATGCTATCATCTGGCTAAAAAAAAAACATATTATAAAAAAAACCAGTCAAGACAATATAAAACTCGGAGTCACACTTATCTGAAACTTGAAATTAGTT
>SNQJ01S0046538.1:172079-189116 GCA_010110895.2 Picea sitchensis
ACACAAGCTCTCTGACCTTAATACATATACAGTCGTGTGTGTGTGTGTGTGTGTGTGTGTGTGTGTGTATAACTCGGCTCGGTGCACACTCCCAGATCATTCTCGCACACTTACCCAAGTGGGAACAACACTATAAAATATGTGCACTTACCCAGGTGTGCAAAACACTATGAAATGTGAGCACCTTGTCTTTGATAGAAATTCTCCACGCACTACTCAGGTGTGTGCAACACCAAAACTTAGTGTCAACGGCTCACCAGCCTATATGTACATTACACTTACAATTGATACCACATCTCACCAGCCTATATGTACAATTACAAAGGGTTTGGATGAGGGACATTACAAGGAACCAGCAGCAGACAAGAAAAGAAGGGAAAAGGAAAAAATCCAAAAGAAGAAGGAGGAAGTTATTCAAAAGAAGAGAAATATTGAAGAAGTCAAGACAAAGGAAAAAGTTGATGCAGCAATAGAAGTAGTGGAAGCGGAAGCAAAGGCATCGTCCAAGAAAGTATCAAAGGTCAAAAGAGAATAAAAAGAAGCAGTTGAAAGGGTAGTTGCATAGGCAGCAACAACAAAACAAATAGCAGTAGATGAAGTTGTAGCTAAGGCGACAAAGGAAGAGAAACGAAAAATAGACGAAGAGGCTCTTAACAACAACACCTCACCGATGAATACATACATCCCAAAAACATCAATAGAATTTCCCATCAATCATCCTCAATTCAATGGAATGGAGTTGTGGTGTCACACACCATACAAGCTTAGAAAAGTGGTGAACTTGAAAATTTTCAAATATGAAAAAGCCACAAGCCGAATGTGCAACAACATATCCGAAAGGTACTAGTCACAGTGGGGAATCCATTAGAAATTATCACCGAGACTACTGTGATGGAAGATGTTAGCCAAGATCCACTCTCCATATCATCTGCAAGCACATCCTTCACCACAACGACAAAGCGGAACCTCAAGAACTTGTTCCACCAAAACCAAGAGCAAGATGTCAGGATTAGAGACTTGGAGGAACAACTAAGGCATGCAAAGAAGGACGAGGGTAGCCTAAAATAATTTAAAGCATGTGCATAAAAATTCAGGATAGAGTTGGAGGAAGCTATTACAAATATGTATGCGCATCTACATGTCTCTCAGCAATTGGCAGCCAGCATAATGGAATAACACAGTCACATGCAAACCAAGAACAGCTAGCTTGCCACCATCTGGGAAGGTTTAGATGACATAAAAAGATGGATTGTCGAGAATCTAGAAGCTTTGCCCAAGCTTCCCTACCCCTCAGAGGTAGAAATAAGAATTGATTATGCTTCGCTTGATCGATGCTAGCAGGCCGAAAAGAGAGAATAAAAGGAAACAACAATCTTACTCACTCTCTATGCACAACTGCGTAAAGACACTCAAGTCTAAATACATAAGAGTCACCTTCCACCCATAGAGAAACTTGGAAAAAACATTTCCATGGAGAAGATCCTTGAAAAAATCTAGCAACACATAAACCAGAGATAGGACAAAGTTGAAGTGATTACGAAGGTAACAATTGGGTTGATGGAGGAACACCTCATTCAACCGAACAAATTCCAAACAATGATCCAAGAATTCATGGCCAACTTGGTAAGTGACATGAAAACTCTCACAGAAAAATTTTCCTCCCACGAAGCTACCCTCGAGAAACTTCTATACTGCAGGATCATGTCACTCAACAGCTGGTACAAATTTTGGGCAGCCTCCATCAAAGACAAAGGTGCATGAATAAGACAAAATAGAGAATCCATATTTGCTAACAACTATATTATGTGTTATCTTTTTCCAAATACCATCAATTTTGTCATCATTCTTACACATGTCAATAGCCATTGAGAGGGAAGCTGAAAATTTTTGTAATTGTTTCTTGTGTAATTCAAGACGACATTTTCAACAGTTATTAGAATTTCTATAACTAAAGGAAGAGGCCCCTTTTGAATAGGCTCTTCAAGCATTGTACATTCACTAAACTATTTTGGAGAAATTATTCTATTAACTAAAATTGAGAATCCCTCAAGGTTGGTTTTGATAGAGAGAAGAACTTTATGTAAATAGTTGCTTGTTGTGAACTACTTTCAGCAAACAGTGTACAATTTATATGTATTGTAAGAATGTATTTTTACCTAGACTTTTCTTATGCAAATTAATATCATTCTCGCACTTTTATTATTATTTCTTATGTTTTGTCCTGGGAATATAAGTTTCTTATGTATGTGATAGCATGATTCAGATTAATCTAGTTATGTATTCACATATATGTGTTGTCTAACTTTGCTACTTCATAGTAGTTATTTGAGTGGATTCATTTGTAAGAATTAGTTTCAATTACAACCACTCATTTGGTTATTATATATTGTTCCTAGCTAGGATAGGATAGGTTAGATTTATTTATGAGCCTAGTTAGATTGCATTGCATTAATCAAGCATCCTATCACCCCTCATAACCTATAATGGTATTCAAACCATAATCTAGATGGGTCTCCTAAACCAAATGGTTCATAGTCTAATTGGGATTGTGTACTAGGGAGAACCCATTTTTGAATAATACATCGCAAAATGCACGCCTGTTTCGGAGTGCCACCCCTCATCAGTGGCCAAACAATGTTGGATGTTCTATGTGTCACTACAAAGGCCTAAGAAAAACATCTTAAGTTACAGTTGTTATAGCCACCCAGTGAAGGTACCCTTTTGGGTCCCCTTTTTGAATAATACATCACAGAACTCACACTTTTTCTGGGCGTTACCCCTCATCAATGGTTAGATAGTGTTGTACATTATGTGTGTCACTACAAAGGGTCTAAGAAAAACATCTTAAGTTAAGGTTGTTATAGCCACCCAGTGCAGGTAAACTTTCGGGTCCCCTTTTTGAATAATACATCGCATAACTCACGCTTGTTTTGGGGTGCTACCCCTCATCAGTGGCCAGACAAAGTTGTACATTTTGTGTGTCACTACAAAGGGCCTAAGAAAAATATCTTAATTTACAGTTGTTATAGCCACCCAGTGCATGTACCCTTTCGGGTCCCCTTTTTGAATAATACATCACAAAACTCGCGCTTGTTTTGGGGTTGAGTGTGTCGGACCCAAGGGGCACAACGGTCGATGAGTGCATGGGTTCGTTTGGACAACTAGGTCCAAGAAGAGGCACGATAATTCATTTGGGAGATCGGGTCCATGAAGGGGGCAGTGATTTGTTTGGATGCATGGGTTTGTGAATGGGAGAGACGCCCCCAAAGGACACGACATTTCACGATGGTGACCTTTGGAGAGCCTATAAGAGAACAAGGTCGCACAACCAATGAAGGCAATGTTTTTGGCAAGACAGGGAGAGTAAGAGAGATCTACGATTTTGAGGCAGACAAAGAAGAAGATCTCCCTCAAGGAGCCAAGTCGCTCCACTTGGGAGGACTTGTGTTGCCTTGAGGTGGATTCGTTGGATAAAGTTGGGAAAACTTCTCTTGGGTTGATTTTGGTGAAGTCTATAAATGCAGGGATGTTGGAGGCATGTGTGAGGCAAAACCAAAATATGTGAAGTCTGTGGAAACGAAGAGATAGAGTTTTTGGAAACGAAGAGAAACCAAGTATGCGGTTGGGGGCACGTCTAAGGTGCACCACAGGTAGTTGTAGAGATGATTGCAACAAAGAGTCTTGATGACGATATCTGTATGAGTGTCTTAGTGAGGTGAGGCAAGTCATTTGAATCTACCCTATTTTAAACCAAGTTGATAGTGATTATGTTGTAATTGTTTCACAATAACAAAGACTTAGTCAGGTATTAAGAATGGTTCATGTATCCCACACTATATATGTGTTTGTTTTTCATTTTTTCCACAATTCTTTTGGTTTCTCATGGATGTATGCTTATATATGACTAAGTGTAAAAGCAGATAACAAATGTGTAAGTATACAAGAGTTTCACTAGAGTAGGAGTGTGACTCGTCAGTAGCCTAGAACGAAGTATGGGTATGCTCTAGGTGAAGAGGTGTCTTCTGAACGAAGTAACCTTGGTGTTGCCAAGCATTCAAGCGAGAAACGTTGTGGTGTTACACTCCCTCAAAAGGTGCACAATCACAAGATTCGACTAGGCACACTGTGAGGACATGATAGATGGTATCAGAGCGGATTCATTGTAGATTTTGGATAAGGGTTGGGGAGATCTTCACCACTATCTCAACAATAGATGGTATCAGAGCATATTTATTGCAAATTTTGGAGAAGGGTTGGGGATATCTTCACCACTATCTTGACGATAGATGGTATGAGAGTTGTTTTGTGCTCTTCACCTCTCTTGCAGTCAGAATATTTGTGGTGGGGCGCACTTGTTGAAAAGGCTATTCTTTCTAAAGGAAATTCAGTAGGAATGTTCATAGACTTAGTGAATGGTTCGGTATAGCAAACTTATTCATCTCATACCTTGCATCAAACTTACGACAGAGGTTCAGTTGATGGTGTGATCAGAAGATTGAGTTGGGTTCACACCTTGTGAAAAATGAGAGCAAAGTTTGTGGTGAAACAAAGTACTTGGACAGGGTGGGTGATCGCATAGTTCATCACAAAACTTGTCATAGACTTGATCACAAAGGAAAAATCGGTTGGGATGGAAGTGAGTGTCGAACCTGTTGTGCACACCTTGGAGATACCAGATGAAGAGTTTGTTGGAGAACCAAGCACTTGGGTAAGGCAGATGAATGCAGGATCTGTTGCATGACTTGTCACAAAGATAATCGCATAAGTGATCACAAAAGAGAAATACATAGGGTGATTGCATAAGTGATCGCGAAGGAGAGTACTTTTTGGTTACATTGGAGTGAAGCACTTGGGTGCGTTGGACGACCCGGGGTGATCTAGAGTAGCTCTGCAACAAGAAGTTGGTTGGAAACATTTACATCATGATATCTTTGTGTCGTGCATCGCCAAAAACAATAGTTGAGTTGAGTTGGGTTGTTGGTGGGTGTACCACGGCCTTTAGACGAGATGACTCTTCGTAGAGTTACAACAATCTATTAGCAGCAATATGGCTTGACATCCGGGCAGTGGGTGCATGGTGCCTTGAAGAAAAAGCAGTTAACGTGTGAAGATGGCAAGGCATTGGAGATGAGTTCGACCGGTTGTATGAAAAGTTTGAGACTTATATGGATTTCAGAAGTTGATGGATGGACTCATCTTTGTATCGCAATGAAGGTCTTATAGATTTTTGGAGCTACAAATGGTGATAAAGGAGAGTTCATGTGGAGAGTCAATTTCTTGGGAAAGAGAAGGTCCAAGATAGCAGACTTGGGCATGGTTGCAGTGAAGGATGTCATTGATAATGGTATGGTTATCGTGAGTTTTTTCATTTTCCAAGTGTTGCAACAATTTATTTGAAGGGAAGATAGATGACTTGGTGGTTCAACTGCATTCCATTTCCTCAATGAAAACTGACAAACTTGAGGGTGACTCAAGTGGTGTAGATTCAAAGAAGTCTTGCAGCGATTTGGGACGCCTTGGTTGGGTGAATGTGAGAAGCGCTTGGGGTGACCTGCTTGGACAAGTCTTGTGGTGGACTTAGGAATATTTGGATGCAGTCGTGGAGGTGGCTTGAGGAAGTTGCCTAACTCCTTGATGAGGCGCATTGGATAGGTTTTTGTAGTGAAGCGGACAGTGAATTTTGTTCATGTCGTTTTGAGAGGATGGGTGAGGTGCCCTGGTGTTTGGTGCCTTAGCCAGATTAGTTGGGTCATTTGATGACTTAACAGTGGCATAGTCGGGTGACGAATTAGTGAGGAAAAGGAAATCTGGACGTGCAGTTCTTGGTGCAACATATTGACTAACTATGCCATGAGGTGGACAGTGGAGTCAAGTTGTCGTAGATGAATTTTCTTTGGGGTGACTCCATAGTACAGCAAGGTGAGGGGCGACCTTGCCTTGGTCTAATATTGTTGTGCAGATGGATCGAATCGTGAAAGGAAGTTGAGTATGAACAAGCTAGTAGGTTCGAAGTGTAACACTTAGACATTGTGTAGGATCTCCTTGACGAAGGGAAAACAATGGCAGCAGTAGTGAGGCGAGGATGGAAACTTTCCTTAGTCTTTGAAGTTGGACACAGTGACAAATATGCGACATAAAAGACTAAGTCCAGGCATGAGGAAGTGCAGTCTCGTGAAATGGGCATGATGGTTGGACTAGCTACCTAATCAATCCAAGGCATGGGGGATATCAATGTGAAAATACATGGAAGAGTTGGTTGAAGTATGGGTGTAGCAGCAAGATCATAAGATTTCAACACTTGGGAAAAATTTTGAAGTGAAGTGGGCAGCAGGTAGCGACATTAGAAGCGGACATTTGTAGCAGGAAGCAATAGTGGCAGCAAAACTGAACAATGGCATGGTAGCAACATCAGAGCGAGAGAGTGTAGTAGAGTTGGGTGAATTTCATCCTTGGAGTTGGGTGAAGTGACTGCATTGACTCATGTAGAAGATCATGTGAAGTTGGGTGTAGTATATTTTGGTTTGTGAAAACCCCAACTTGGGGTTTCCACTTAGCATGAAAACTTGGGGTTTCCAACATACTTTGTGGCAGAAGCACGAGTCAGGAAGAGACTTGGATATCGTATATTTTTTGGATGTTTCCAAGGATGACAACCACTTGAGGTGGTGGAGAATGTAAGGCTTGCAGCGCCAATATCGGGTGCGCACCCTTCCACCACAAACTGAAATGAAGGAAATTGAAAGCAGGATGCTCGGTGCAAATAAGGAGACAGAAGTATTCATATAGGGGAGAGTTGGGGTTCCTTGGGCATGAGACATGCCAAGGGGAAACTCCACCTGAGATTTCCTTGTGACACAAGTCAAATGATAGATGGTTTGATGAAGGGTTGAGGGCGATACTTGGGCATTCCACCAAATGGATGAATAGACTAAGACATGGGGGGTGCACTTAGGAGTTGACTTGACTCACCTAAGGGGAATGTGCACCCAATATAATGAGTCAGTTTGACATATGGGGCATGCCGACATGAGGGGAACACCAAGGTTGGGTGTGTCAGTCCCAAGGGGCATGACGATTGACAAGCGCATGGGTTTGTTTGGGCGATTGGGTCCGTAAAGGGGCGTGACGATACGTTTGGAAAAAGGGGAACGACAATTCGTTTGGAAGCATGGGTTCGTGAAGAGGCGCAACACCCCCAAAGGATGCAACGGTTTGTGATGGTGACCTTTGGAGAGAATATAAGAGAACAAGGGTGCACAACCAAGGAAGGAAAGTTTTTTGGCAAGACAAGGAGAGAAAGAGAGTTCTGTAATTCTAAGGCATACAAAGAGGAAGAGCTCCCTCAAGGAGCCAAGTCACTCCACTTGTGTTTCCTTGAGATGGATTCATTGGACAGATTTGGGCGAATTTATCTTGGATTTTTTTTGGTGAATTATGGAAACGCAGTTCTGTTGGAGGCATGTGTGAGGCAGAACTGAAATCTATGAAGTTTGTGGAAACGAAGAGACAAAAAGTATGTGGTCGGAGGCACATATAAGATGCACCACAAATGGTTGTGGATATGATTACAACAAATATTATTGGTGATGATATGTGTATGAGTGTCTTGGTGATGTGAGGCAAGTCATTTGACTCTGCCCTATTGTAAATTGAGTCAGTAGTGCTGTTGTAATTTTTTCGTAATAACAAAAACTTAACTGGGTATTAGGAACGGTTTGTGTCTCCCACACTATATCTGTGTTTGTCTCTTGTTTTTTCTAAAATTCTCTTGGTTTCTCATGGATGTATGTTTATATATGACTAAGTGTTAAAGAAGTTAGCAAATGTCTAAGTATACAAGAGTTGCACTAGAGTAGGAGTGTGACTCGTCAATAGCCTAGAACGGAGTATGGGTATGTTCTAGGGGAAGAGGTGTAGTCTGGACAAAGTAACCTTGGTGTTGTCAAGCATTCAAGCGAGTAACGGCAAGGTGTCGCACACCCTCAAGAGGTGCACGATCGCAAGATTCGGCTAGGCACATTGTGGGGGCGTGACAATTGGCTTCAATTGTCTTTTTGAGAATTTGAATTAATATTTTGTTTGTTGACTCAACCAAACCATTTCCTTGCATGTAATAATTGAATGATTTTCCATTGATGATTCCATATTCTCCATAAAAATTTGTAAACTTTGACCCAATGAGGATTAAGCCATTGTCTGTTATGAACTTTTCTAGTACACCAAATATTGACAGGATATTTTCTTTTAAAAAATGGATCAACTACTCTGAGTATGAATTTTTTAAAGCAATAGCTTCTTGCCACTTGGTAAAGTAATCATTTGCAGTGATAATATAAGAATGTAATTTACTCAACTTTGGATTTGTAGGACCAATCACATCCAAACCCCATTGTGCAAATGGTTTCTCTATTAATTTAGACTTTAATGGCATTGTAGATCTCTTCATTTTTCCTAAAAATGTTTGACATATAATACATTTTTGAATCAATTCATAAGCATATTTGAATATAGTCATCCAATAATAGCCAACCCGAATGATTCTATGAGTTGTTACAACTGATGAAAAATGTCCACCACAAACCCCATTATGAAATTCTTGAAGTATTTCTCTAGACTTTGGATAATCCAAGCATCTCAATAGAATCCCATCAAAATTTCTCCGGGAAAAAACACCTAAGACTAGAACATATTGATTTGTCTTTATTTTTAGAGTTCTGATTTCTTTAGAAGACATTTCGGGATGAAATTGACTAGATTTCAAATAGAAAATTGTGTTCTTATACCATTCTGATGTTGCTAAAGTTGTTCCCTTTATTACAACATCAAATCCAATGGGAGGAGAGATGTTGATCGCTTCAATTCCAATCATGAATTTACATAATCTCTTCCCCTTGACAACTTTCAAAGGTTTAATCTCTAAATCATATTCTTGAAGCTTTGCTAACCAGTTTGTCCATCTACCTTCTCTAAGTTGTTGATTGAGCAACATATCTATTGGTGAATGTGGAACATAGGCAATCATGTGAACTGATAAAATATAAGTCTTGAAATGGGATATTGTTTTAACCAAGGAAAGAGATTGCTTTTCAATTATTGAGTAATTCAGTGCATAATCATGCAAGGTCTTATTCATAAAAGCAATTGGAAGTTCTCTGTTTTTTCATTTTTCTAGGTAAGTATGGAGGCAATAGTTTCTTTCGAAGCAAATGAGTACAATATAAATTCTTTATCAAAATCGAGGATGACGAGAATAGGGGCGGAAATAATGGCCTATTTGATTTATGTGAAATCTTTTTGAATATCTGGTGTCCATTCA
The DNA here is from genome assembly GCA_010110895.2 of Picea sitchensis. Lineage (NCBI taxonomy): Eukaryota > Viridiplantae > Streptophyta > Pinopsida > Pinales > Pinaceae > Picea > Picea sitchensis. The sequence continues at coordinate 181,396 of SNQJ01S0046538.1, forward strand.
AATTTCTAATCTTTCTTCAGTAGTTTATTTATTGGTTTAACAATTGTAGCATAATTTGGAACAAACCTTCGGAAAAAAAAAATTATCTTTCCAAAAAAGGATTGTACTCATTTTCTTGTCGTAGGAGAATTTAGGTCATTTATTGCATCAACTCTTTATGGATCAATGTATATTTCTTCTTTGCTCACAATATGATCTAAGAGCTTTCCTTCTATTATGGAAAACAAACACTTTTGGGATTCAAAGATATCTCATACATTCTACATCTTTCAAAGACTTATCTGAGATGTTTGATGTGTCTTTCTCTTAGTTTTGAATGAACTATCAAGTCATCTTGGTAATCTTCAATAAATTTTTCAATTAGATCTTTGAAAGCATAGTCCATCGCTCTTTGAAATGGTGTGCATGCATTCCTTAATCCGAATGACATTCAAATATAAGCATGTGTTCCCCATGGTGTTATGAAATAATTATGTGGTCTATATTCCTCGGCTACAAGAACTTGATTATATCCTAAAAATCCATCCAACATAGACATAAGTGTAGAATCAGTGCCACGTTGCAACAACATCTCCATATTGGGGAGTGGATAGTTATCTTTAGCGCTCGCTCGATTGAGATCTCTGAAATCAATATAAAGAAGAATCTATCCATTCTTCTTTCTTACTACCATGGGATTTCAAAACCATTATGAATGTTTGATAGAAAAAATTATACCAGCTTTTTTCAATTTTTCAAGTTCTATCTTCACTAAAAAATTTATCTTAAGATTTATGATTCTCAATTTTTTCTTAAAAGGTTTTGATCCTTCTTTGAGTGGTATAACATGTTGGAAGATAGATCCTCTTTAAGTGGTATAACATTATCTTGTGAAAACTCAAGATCCTCCTATTCATCAAAAATATAAAAAGATGATGGACCTTCATCCATTTGTACTGATTCCAAAACTTGATCTTGGTTAACATTTGTTTCTTTATCAAAGTTTTCAAATTTTTCTTTTTCTACAATTTCTTCTAGCACAACAGCATTGGGATTTGGAACTCTGAGTACTCATGGTCTATATTCTTCAATTATATAATTTCTTGTTCTCTAATCATGTAATGGAGCTCTCATGTTTAGATTTGGTGGAATAAGATTCTCACCTCTCTCGAGTCTAGTGACCTCATTCTACATTTGTTTAATTGTGTTGTTCATCTGAGCCATCTCTATCTTTTGTCTTGTTTCTTGGGAAACTCCAAGGCCATTTCTTACATTAGGGGGAACCCCTTGGAGAACTCCTCCCCCAATTGCTTGATTCTCATAACTTCATGAAGCAGAAGGTCCTTGAGGTGATATGGACAGACTGGTCATTTGTCTTTGGACTTTGTCCAAAATGATTTCAGGATCATCGTTGGTCTCTAACATATATTCTTCCATTTATGTTTCCTTCTTGATTGTTTCATTCAGATCATTTATTTGTGAAGCTCTGATTGCATAATTCTCATTTGAAGGCATAGCATTCTTATAGCATCCAAATACGACATGAGCATTTGGTCGTTGGTCTTCTGGAATTTGATTCAACGTATTAAAGAATCATAAATTAAAGTCATTGATTCTTTCTCCTTTTTTAAGATGGATTTACGTGAACTGAGTAAGAAAAGTATGATATGAAATAAGTGGTGCATACAGTCATGAACATACTTTCTAAATCATCAAATGGACCAATTGATTGAGCTAGGAGGGAAAGATATCATTCATAGGTTGAACCTATCAAGGTTTGTAGAAAAACTATGACCATTACATCATCATGTTCAATCAAATTAATATCACTAACACTTAAAAAATGATCCATATGTCTTTTTGGATCCATAATCCCATCACTTGAAAATACGAGTAAAACTCCTTGAGGTAGGGTTGGCAATGTGTGTTGTTCTTCATGTAGATTGAGTGGTTTGGGCCTATCCCTTTTTCTTGGATTTCTTTGTCTGTTATTTATTTCTCTTTCTTCATTAGGAATTTCATTTCTTTGTTCTTCTTGGTCACCCATGATCAAAATTTCAATTTTTTCAAATCTTGAACTTTGGGCAACTTCTTGAGTGGCAAGCTTTTTACTTTTATTTCTTGTTAATGGACCCTTATATGATCCCATATTTTGTTAGATCCACAACTGTCTTCTTTGTCTCAAGGCTATTTCTCTTTCTTCTTCTTGGGCAAGAACCTCCCAAGTTCTCTCGAGTTCAGCAAAACTCGTTGTTATAATTGCTAGGCCATACAACTGATGCAAGATACTTCTTTGATATCTTAATCCAATTTGTATTTGAGGTTGTTTGGGTTCAAGTAGAGTCATTAAATTTCTCATCTAAGAAACCAACGTTTTGTTATCCCCAGTATGGTCGCCAAAAATGTTGATCTAAAATACTATTTTATGTTCTTTAAGTCAACCTCACAAGGATAAATCCCCTTGCATTTTTAAAAATGTTGTACTCCTCTATTTCAAATAATATACAAGAACAAATAAAATGTTCATGAAAGGATCAAGCTTATTCTTTAAATAAATATTCACATACAAAGAATACCTAAGAAAGGACCAGGTATCTTGTAGAAAGAAAATATTTACAATATGTTACATGATTATAAACCAAAAAAGTATGCATTAAAATAGGACGACATTTCTAACACAACATTCATTAAAGTATAATACAATATTCATAATAATTATTAAAAAAAAAAAAAAAAATTGGACCACATATAATAGAGAACTCTAAATGATAATTTCATTAATCATAATAAAGATTCAGATAGACACACAACTGAAATCTAATGCTTAAATTCAAAGTCTTGAGACATCAATAATGTTATGTCCCAAACTAGTTCTCTAGGAATCTCAAAAAATAATATATATATTTAAATATATAAACAGTATTGTCTTGGTTTACAAATAAAAAGATTGGGTTTTTCCTTCAAAAAGGACTGAGATGGTGCTCCCGCGGACCATAAAATGAAAGAGACCCGAAAGACAAAAGAGAAACAGTGAAAGTTCATCCTTAGGTTTCACACGTCACTGGGAACAGAAAAGGTGAAATGACAAATGACTGCAAAAGAAAGATGGCAAGGGCAAGAATAAGGTTGCTATTTGACTTACTGTGATGGAAATCTTCGAACCGTTTACTTACTTGTTGAGGCTTCTTTTGTAGATGGATGTTGTGATAGAGGTGGCATAACCATTGTAACCGCTTCATGTTGATCTATCTCAGTGATCTTGATTAGGGATTTTTTAAACCATTCTTCTATGTATTCCCTCATCAAGGCTACCGTGATCTCGTGTTTGGTTTCTGTCTCAAATAGTTCATTCTTCATTTCTCTTAAGTCAATACTTAATTGGTGCAACGTCTCATCGATATCATCATTCTTATTAATATGCCGAACAAGCCACCTTTGAACTTCATCTTTGAATAATTGTATTGAGTCAGTGAACTCACTTGCCCATACAAATTTTAATGCTTTAAGTTGATTCAATAGTTTCTTTTTAGACATAAGTATTGTATCCATTAATAAATTTGGGTCGTCAAGTCCCTTTATGAGATCAACAAGTTTTAGGAAAAGTTCACCTCTCTTTTTTTCACATCTAAATTAGACAACATTTCTCTTAAACTTTTAATTCTTTATAGCCAACGTGTGTTAATTTGTTTCAATCGGATACTAAATGGAAAGTTTTGTTCTCTTTTGTGGGTGTTACTTAGACTTGAAACTTTTGTCGCAAACGTTCCCACAACCTCCTTGTAAAAACATTTGTCATTCTCTAAATCCTTTTGGAGATATTCTTTGAAATACATAATCCTCGTTGAAAAATTGGTTGAGCTTTGTGCAAGCTCCCGGATTTCATGGATTAGGTCTATTCTCTTTTGAATTCCATCTCCAACATATTTTTTTATGGCTAACAACGAATTGGAGGAACCTTTCAATTTACTGCTACTTTCTGGGATGTCCTCAATGGTAAGTGTCGATTGAATAGCAGTCAATGGCTCAATGAACAATGGTTTCAGAATTGGAGTTTTCTCTAATTCCTTTTTTTTCTTTTAAAATTGAATTTTCCCTCTCAATATCAAAAATTGATTCTTTCAGTGCCTCTCTGGTTGCCTCATGACACTATACAATTTTTTAAGATGCAACCCCATGGAAATCAATTTCTGATTTTCATTTTGCAGACACTTTCTTATGTTTCAAATTAACCTTTTCTATTAACAAATTTTTGGAACTTTTCTGGTAGGTCGCGTGGTGAAGTGTGACAGATTCTTCTTCAAATATCTTTGGTTCTTAAGTAACCAGAGCTTCAACAATTTCTCAGGTTTCCAACAGTTGTTGTTCTTACCAAATGGGTTCTTCAATAACTTCATCTACATCCATGGCATGGGGACTCTCCTCAATTTCAGGTAATTCTAGTCCTATTTTGTTAGTCTCCCTCTTTCTTTTAGCAGATATATGTACAACATGGGATTTTGCAAGATTTTCTTCATAGGGTCTTTGTCACCACCATCATCTGAGTTTCTAGCAAATGTTTTTCTTGTTTCAAGATTGTTGCTTCTTGGTTGTGTTAGTTGGAGTACTTCTCTGTGAAATACTAGGAGAGCTGGGGTTTTTATTTGTTACTTCTCTTCCCTTTTGTCGATAACACTCATTAGTGCTAGCTAACTCTTCGATATCATTCAGGGCTTCATCAATTGAGGTAAAGGGGAGGTTTTGATTGTCCCCTCCTTCCTTAAATTGTTCAGACTTAATGAAATAATAAGAATATCCCATCAGGGACGTGTGCAGGGAATAGATCATTAGAGTCAAAACCCTCAATGAATTTAGCTTCTTTCAGCACAAGTTGGTCAAATTGACCAATGAATTCATCCAAATGAGAGATACGCTTTACAGCAACTTATTCAACTCTCCAAGGCAATGAGATGAATTACTTCTTTATTTTTTCATTAAAATGTGCCCAGTACTTGTATTGTCTGCACACTTTGATAGCAAAGTGTCTATTGAATAAATAGAAAGGGAGTAAAAAGACTTTCTCTTAGAAACCAATTAATATTATAACACTGAAATCCTTTGTGGTCTCAAAATTTTCTTTCTCTGAGAGAAAGGCAACAACCTCAAATGGCAATCTTGATGTGTTAGGACCAAAGATCATTTTTTTTAATTCAGAAATAAAATTGTAGACCGAGTAGAAATTATATTGAACCTTGCGTCTCCATAAGGCTGGATACTAGACAAACATTGGTTCCACCTTGAAGTCGACATTTCTTGCCCTCGGCAAGTCTTCGAAAATGTGGCAGTTAGCTATGGTGAATATCAAATAAGAAGTCATGAAGAATTTTCAGGTTCTTTTCAAACCAACTAGCGGAAATGAAATTTCATTTGAAATAAGGCGGCCCCAATCCATCAGGGTGTCTTCATGCACAGTAAAATAGAGAATATAAACAATATTTTTTGGCACAGAGGTCGTGGATTTCAATCCAATTATACGAGCAAACAACAAGGAAAATTCCTTGTCGGGGTATTTTAAGGAACTTACCTCAATCTTAGCGGAATTGGTATTAGTTCTTAGGTCAGCCAAATATTTTTCGAGGAGCTCTTCTACTCCTATGTGTTCCTTAAGAAATTCAATGTCTTCCTCACTCTTGAACTCCATGGTGTGTTTTGGGAGTCATAACATTTTTGTGAAAACTTAAGGAACCAAGGAGATGGGTTGCTTCCCCTGAACTTGAATTATTCTTCTCTCTTTATCAAATTTCTCTGCACATCAAAGAACTAGCTCTTTGAAATCCATCACCGTAGGCACACAACCATCCAGCGCTATGTCTGAGCTCCAAACTTGGTTTGTTTCCTTCTCGGCGAGAGGGAGGGCCTTGTACCACTTGTAAGCTTGTGACCACTAAAACTCATGGTCTTCACATCTAAGAGTATTTAGTGTATCTCCACAATATAACTCATTTCTCCTACTTGACATAATTTACTATGTTTTTTACTCTTACCAATAGGTGGTGCTACTGTCGATATAACTCTTTTACAGCATGGCATATTAATCATTTATTAAATTTACCATGTATTGCCTTGATTATTAACCACCATAGCTCTAATTTCAAAGTTGTCAGCTTACACAATAAGATATAAAATTTATTACAAAGCTTTACAAAATCTTCGCCACTTAAATAACGGTATTATGTTTACACAAGTGGCGACTAACGTGGTGAGGGGAAATAAATGTGATCGGAGAATAGTGATGTGATGTCGTCGACAATGGAAAATGGTTAAGTATGGAAGTGAGAAAAGGAGAATGAAGAGTGCAATATGGTGAATGCAGGATTGTGAGATGTGTGACACAAGACATGGGAAATGAGAAAATGAAAGGGGATGACTCCCACATCCGCAATGAGAAAATAGACTAAGTATGAGAAGAAGACATTATGCGGGTCGCAAAAGTGAATAGATCATTTTCGAGAACACAGGTTGTGGGTTGCAGGAGACAAGTGTAAAGGAAAAAAGGTAAGTGGAAAAGACGGGTTTCCAACATCTGCATTCAAAGAAGCGGCAAAGTATGAAAAAGGTAAAGGGTGCGATTTAGAGGACGCAGAGATAGAAGGGTCATTCTGAGTGTTGCACGACTGCAAGACACGGGACATGGGGATTTGCGAGACAAGAATGGGTTGGTCTCCCGCAACGGGACTCTTGCATTGCATGAAAATGACTAAATGTTGGGATTGTAAGAAAAGAAAAATCGACTAAGTAAAGATACATGGACTTGCGTCTGCTAACCTAGGGATTTGATGGTAGCCTAATCTGCAACCTGCATTTGAAAGAGGAAAACGACTAAGTAAAGAAAATATAAGGAGCAAACAAAGACAAGGGGAAAAGACTAAGGATGGATATGTATGTACTAACGTTGATCAATGAACGTAGATCAAAAAGAGGCTAAAGTCTTTTATAGGTATGTTAAGGGTTGCATGTATAGTGGTTGCATGAATGTTGAATACTACAAAGCTTGTAGGGGTAGGAAGTAGTAATGGATTACATTCATACATTGCTTGAACATACAATACAACTTTAATGCAAATGATAAGATAGAATTTTCATGTGCTAGTTGTTCCTTGGGAGGGGGGGGGCATTAATAGATAAAATGTATATATAATATATACATTTTATCTATTAATGCCCCCCTCTCCCACCCTCTATAGGATGAACATCTTTAAGGGCTCTTTGTTTTCACATTCTTAGTAATGTTGTAAAAGTATGTTGAATATCAAGTGTTGTTTTGTTTTCTGACTATATTAGAATATGCTCTGAGTTGATGGTGATTGTGTAGGGGCTCCTCGCTTGATTGATTGTCCTCAATGCACTGTGATGTTGTTTTCCATGTCCCATCTGATAGTTCTAGTGGGTTCCACATATGGTTGGTGACGATGTTGCGAAGACCAAGTGTCTCAAACTCATTGAATAGCATGTTATTATGTTTGGATGTGTGCTAGATTTTTGTATTGAACACTTGAAGCTCAAAGCTTCAAGGAATCCAACTTTTGTTTCCTTAAGCTTTACACCTACTTGACTTCTCGGATAGCATTTTATCCTTTAAGAGAATGCTTGAAGCAATGGATCATTTTAGAGAAGTCGTGTAAGAACCACTATCGCATCTGATAAAGGAAATATAGATTTAAATTACCTAAAATTGTTGGAAAATTGAGAATTATAATGGTGTGTTC
>SNQJ01S0046539.1:5610-23531 GCA_010110895.2 Picea sitchensis
TTTAAATAAATGAAGTTGCATTGAGACTCTTACTTGATTACAGACCACACCCGAATCTCCATATACCATAATGTGGGCAACATTTCGTCGCCGTGCATCTTCAAGACCCCTTATGAACGCAATGTAAAATGCCTCAGTGCGAGTGTAATTCTCGCTTACGAAGGTGCCCTTCTGAACAACTTCATTGTCCCTTGAGTCCTTCAACACCCAGCCAATGGCAGCATAGCCTGGATTTCCTTCTACAACTGCAGAGAAGTAGAGAGTCCATGGATGCCTTGAGGTGCCCAGCGCCATTTTATTTAATATCAGTCTTCTCTGTTAATCGTCCAGCTGCTCTGCTTCTCTGTAGAAGCCTGGACTGTATTCATAAACACAAGCTAATCCTAATTTTCTTTTTATGTTGATGGATGTTGAGGCCGTGTCGCTTCCACTACGTATTGAGTTACATGTACGTGCAATATTTAGGAAGAGCAAAAAACTGGGGTGCAGGGTGGTGGCTATCACAATCCTAGGTAGTGTCGTTCAGAGATTTAGAAAGAGAAAAAACACGGGTATTAATGTCAACCCCACCGGAACACAAAATTATCCACGACATTAATATTCTATTGCTTAAGAGATGGACTGAAATCAAAATAGGTTTGGGATAAATTTTCACATATTTTATAACTTATGATGATAAGTTTAGTTAGACTTAAATTTCAATTAGATTTGGTTTAAGTCGTTGGGGGATTAACTACGATCTTTTTCAAGTTTTATTCTCATGCACAACCATATAATTGTGGTTGATCAATACTAAAAGGCTGATAAGATGAAAAGAATCCTTAAAAGAATATATTAAATTTTATTATTGATTAACAAATAAACTGTTGAGCTTCATTTATCTGGTGTTAATATTTTAATCTTTGTTAATCACTTACATGGCAATCAGTTAGCTATCAAAGTAATTTTTAAATATGATTAGGTAAATGTAAAAAAGTAAACACATAAACGGATGTCTTTATAACAGCTAGGAAGTTAATGATTGAAATCACAGTCATTTATTTTGTGTGACTACTAAGAATATTCTAGCCATATTTAATCATGTCCATAGAAAACTTATTAAGCACTAAACCCCTATTAAATCTGCCCATTGTCAATAGGTGTAGGCCTTTGGGCATAAATATATTGAAAATTGAATTTATAATGAATATATTATTATAACATTTTTATAATACATTGAAATTATAATAATATATTGTTATAACATTGAATATATTACTATAAATTTAATATATTAGTTTTATATATTTCTAATGATGAGTGAAGTGTCCACTCAAAATATTGAATGAGATAGAATATTATCTAAAAGAAAAATCTTCTATAATATATAGAATTTATAATAAATATATTATTATTATATTGAATTTATAAGGAATATATTTTTATAATATTGAATATATTATTATAACAATGTTATAACATATTGAATTTATAATGAATATATTATTATAATAATGTTTTTTTTTAATTCAGTATAAGATTTTATATTATGTTCTCAAAAACATCATACAAACATATGGTTGTTGGTCTATCAAGAGTCTTTTGAGTCGGCTACAACTTTGATAACTATACTACTGTTATATAAACTAGACATATTCCAACCTTCCATATTCAAAAAACCTGCATATAAACTACTAGAGAGAAAGAAGGGACCAAACCGACTTATACACCTACACTCTAGGTATGAGTTGACTAAATTGTTCTTCAAATTTAAACTAGAGAACCTAGGACTGTTCCGCTCCTCCAACTTGTCCTTTGCTTTCTTCCTTGGGAGACGCCACCCAAACCTTTCGGATCTGAGCTTGTGAACCATGGTCGTCCGCATGCGTAATGTCCATGTGGTGGACAGACCGTAGGTATAGGCTGAACTGAGCTGCCATTCTCTCTTGCTTGCTCTGCTGGATTTTTTTTATATCTACCAACAGCTTCACTATGGTCTCCAACCCACTAATGCGACATTGGATATCTTCCACCAGGGACTTCAACTCCCGCTGGTCCTCTATACAAATTTCCTCGATGTATGCCTTCACCTTTTCTATCAACATCTTTGTATGCTAAGCCATCTCAAGAGTTTTATGATAGAGAGTCTCTCGGGTGCAAGTTGTCCCTGTATCTATAATCCAGTCCACCTCCTGAGCAACTTTTTTTTTTCTTTGCTCTCTCGTTCTACCTTAAGCTCCTCTTCCCATTTTTCCACTTCTTCTTTTCCTTTCTATGGTATTGTGGATTGATACATCCTAGCAACATCCCTTGTTGCGTTCTCAATCCTTGTCTTTTTTCGGGAACTCTTTGGTTGGGAGTCCCCGAGCGAACTTCCCTTCCTAGTGATATATTTCATGCGTGTCATCTTTCTATCCTCTCCTCTCTCTAAACCTATGGTGTGTGCTTGGCTCGAGACACTAATCTGCCTCATGCTCCTATCCTCTGCATTACCTTTAAACTCATCAAAAGATATATGTGAGGTGTGGATAACCAGAACGAAAACCTAAAAATAATAGCCTCTAGTATGATTGCTTATATCTCTTAATGATCCTCCCTTTGTACAATCTATATGGGCGAAACGAATACCAGGCGTAGCTCCTCGTGCAATTACCCTTCCTTTGGTACTTCACCTATCACTTCCCCTATTGCGAGCAAGGTGTCTAGTCCTTTTAGCTACGACCCGATCCTTTGAGGAAGTGATCTACTAAGAGTCATCCCCCAAATTTGCTCCCCTCTTCTGCTTATGATTGCCTTTGCCCTGGCTGTGACTGCCTCCAAATCTACCCGCTTTAACCTTCCTTCTATCTTGTACCTCTACATGCCTTGTCATCCCCATCCTGTCAAACCGTCGCATGAGGTATGAATGCCATGTGGATTGTTTTCCCTATCCCATCTAGGTCCCACTCTGAATTCGCGTGGCACTCATTTCCTTCTATGTGGTTGTCTTCTCGGTTACTACCACTATGGTCTTGTGTTGCCAGGTGTTCGCAATCTGTTCTGAGTTGTCCAACTGGAATTTGTGTCCAAGCCCCAACATTTTTCCTGCTTGGTTCACTCCCTTGTTGGATAGCCTATCTGCCAAAGCATTTGTAGACCTTCTCACCCACCTGAATTCAATTGAGAATAGAGTTTGTAGGTGCTTTTGTATTCTTTGAAGGATTTGAGCTAAGCGCTAGTGCTTTATTATCTTACCAATTTTGGTTCCACACTGTAATCTTCTCGTTGTTCTTATAACCAGAGGTGATTCTCCTTCAACTGTGACATTGTCATGGCCTTCTCTTATCATAATTTCTAGCCCCTCTTCCAATACAAAAAAAATCGTTGCATTATTTGTTGTGTTTCCAATGATGGTTGCATAAAAATGAATTGTTGTCACTCCACTGTCTCGGATCGCTCCTCCTACACCAGCCTTCCTGAGATTTTCTTTTGACGCTCCGTCGAAATTCAGTTTCAGGAAACGTGCCTGTGGCAAAGTCTGCGAGTCACGATGAGCAGGTATGTTGAATCTCTTATCATTCAGCTATAACATTTGTATAACTCGAATATCTTGGGATGAAGGGTTGTTTGTTGAAGAAAGGATATTCCTGCTTAGAACCGTCTCCCTTAGTTGAGTTTTGATAGAATCTACCACCTTGGTGAAAGGGAGGGCTTCATTTTTAAAGATTCTCCTATTTCTTTCCTTCCATATTGCCCAGATGACTAACCTCGGAGTTAATCCCCAACATAAGTTGACCATTTCATTTTCAGTGTAGTGTCCCCTCTAGTTTCCCAAAGTTTCTTGAATGTCATCTTTCACTCTATCAGTCTGACGGTACAAAATAGCTACCCAATCCCAAACCTTCATTGTTTAGGTGCAACCATCCAGTAGGTGGTTTGTTGTCTCCTCCTAAACTTCGCAAAGGTGGCATCTTGAGGGGCCATTCAGGCCTCTTTTTACTAGATTCTCCCACGTTAGAATTTTCTTATGAATGACCAGCCATTTAAATATTTTTATCTTTGGTCGTTGCGGGAGACTCCATAGTCGTTCCCACTGAAGTTTTGTGTTTCTCTAATCATGACCCTCTATATAGTATTGGGCTTCATTCAGAGTGAATTCTCCTCCATTTTTCCTGCCCCATTGAAGTTGGTCCTCCTCATCAAAGAACATAATATTTCTTTTCCATAGCTCCTCCTCTAAATCTTTAACCAGTGGGGAGTTTCGATTTTTGTCTTGTGTTTGAATTGCGTTCCAAGTTCTCCATTTTGGGATGTTGTCCCTTTGTTTCCAATACTGAAAAACTTTTACTTTGCCTTGTCTGAGTAACACTTGTTTAATACGTTCTTTATCTTGGTTTTCCAATCAGGGTTCCTGCTTCCATGCGTCCTCCCAGAATCGAGCAGTTTGACCATTTCTAATTTCCCAAAAACTATGATCCTAAACCCACTTTTTATTTCTCCAAGCCAAATTCAAGATGGTTGAACCCTCCCCTGCACCTGTGAAATGAATAAGGTCTTGAGGGCTACTTCTGGGGGCACATTTTTCTTTCCACAGGTTTGCGCACGGGGCAGGACTATCTTTGACCCATCTCCACCAAAGTTTTGCTCCATAAGCAGCATTTGTTGTTTATGGGTCTTGCAAACCTATACCACCTTTGCTTTTTGGCCAGCATAAGTTTTCCTAGGAAACAAGCGCCCATTTCTTCTTGTCCTCTGCGCCTCTCCATAAGAATTTCCTATGTATTGATCTGATTTTTTGTAACATTCCTGCTAGAGCTGGAAAAATTGACAGTAAATACATTGGAATTACTTGTAAAATTGCCTTCGTGAGAACTAGTTGGCCTGCAAAGTTTAGGGCTCGGTAGGTCCATCTTTTAACTCTGTCTTTCAGTTTGTTTATAATACTTTCCCAGGTTGATTTCTTACCTACCTGATCTGTTAGAGGCACTCCCAAATACTTGGTAGGGAGGGTCTTCCTCTCAAAACCCAAGATGATGGATAGGTTCCTTTGTACAATAATGTTCGTGTCAAAAAAGTGAATCATGGACTTGGAGTGATTTATTTCTTTTCCATAAGCTTCTCCAAAGTCTACTAAGATTTCCTTGTAAGTTGTTGCCTCTTTGACTGTCGGAATTCCATGTAGCATTGTGTCATCAACAAATTGTTGATGAGTGGCTGTGGGGTTGTCTTCATACAGTTGAAGACCTTTTATAGTTCCTTCAGTGGTTGCAGCTTTGATAGATCTACTCAAACCTTCCATCATGAGTATGAACAAGAAAGGGGATAAGGGATCCCCTTGCCTAAGACCCCTAGATGGGAAGAAAGGTTTTGCAGGGGCTCCATTAACCAGTATTGAGAAGCTAGTCATGGACACCATCATCATTACCCATTTTATCCAATGATTATCAAAGCCATAGGCTTCCATGGTTTTTTGCATATAATGATAGCTTAGTTTATCATATGCTTTGGCAAAATATAGTTGTATTATCATGCCTATTTTTTCCTACTTTTCAAGGAATGGATTATTTCATGAGCTTGAATAATGTTGTCTAAAATTTTCCTGCCTTCCATGAAGCCCGACTGTTCATTTGAGATTTGAATGGGTAGGAGGGGTTTCAATCTGTTTGCAATGACCTTGGAGATTATCTTGTACACCACATTGCAAAGAGCTATCGGTCTAAATCGATCTGGAGTTCTAGCTTCATTTTCTTTGGGGATCAAGGTGATGAAGGTTGAATTCAGAGCTTTAAGAATAGAAGAAGAGAGTCTTGAATCCTCCACTATAACATAGATATCTTGTTTTACCACATCCCAATGGGCTTTGAAGAAATCCATTGTGAAGCCATCAGGTCCCAGGGCCTTTCCATTTGGCATCTCTTGAACAACTTGGTAAACCTCCTCTAGTGAGATTAGTTTTCTTAAATGTTGATTATGTTCCTCTATAACCAATCTAGCAATATGCCTCATAATTCTTTGTATAGCCTATGATCGATCTATGTTGGTTTCTCTAGCTATGTCGTGAAAGTGGTGAACGAGAGCATTTTCAATTTCACGGTGAGATTCTCGATCTATACCTTCATGGTCTCAGATATTCAAGATTCTATTATAAGTCATGTGTGCTATTGTTGACATGTGGAAGAACTTTGTGTTTTTCTCCCCTTCCTTTAACCACTGAACTCTAGATTTTTGTCTCCATAATATTTCCTCTTGCTTACATCTTTTCTCCCATTCCTGATGAAGTTGGTTCTCCACTTTCCTCTCCTAATTGTAGCCTTCTTGAATGCATAATTCCTAACGCTGGTCCATCTTTTCTTCTAGATCCTTTTTTTCTTGACCAATGTTCCCAAAGACTTCTTGATTCCATTGCTTTATTTTTTTCTTTACATGTTTCAATATGCCTTGAAGTCTAAACATTTTTGTCCCATGTTCTTGGATGTCCTTTGTCCACCATAGCTTGATATTCTCCTTGAAGGTTGGGTGTTCCGTCCAAAAACTCTCAAAACAAAATGGTCTATTTTTTGGGGTCCCTTGGAAGTTTGCCTCTAACAGAACTAGTCAATGATTCGAGCTCCCCCAAGGAAGGATGTTTCCCTTCATGTCAATACCTTGCATTAAAATAGATTCTGAGATTAAAAATCCATCTAATCTCGATGCTACATGGTTATGCAAGGATCTCTTATTATTCCAAGTAAAAATTCCACTACTAGTTTTGATATCTACAAGGTTTGTTTTTTGTATAAAGGCTGAGAATACCTCAGCATCTATAACCAATCTTCGAACTCCCCCTTTCTTCCCATCCATGGTTACAATTATGTTGAAATCTCTTGCTAAAATAGAGTGAGAATTCATATTTTGGTCTTTGAGGTTTTCTAAGGTTGTCATCATTCTTTTCTTATCATCTAGAAGTTGGGGGCCATACACATTAGTGAACATGACCTTTTTTGGGGTCTCTGTAACTTGCAAATCCACTGATAAATAATAACTTGTAGCTTCTGCTGAGATCAGGTCAAATTTTTTAGGGTTCCACAAGGTGAGAATGCCCCCGACAGAATTTCGACTCTCAATACCTAAAAAATTGTAAGTATTCTGACTTTTCCTACTTATTTGTCAAAACTTCTATGTTGTACATTTAGTTTCCTCTATAAAACATATATCTAGTTTTTCCATTTTTAACTTATTTTTGAGAATTTTTTGTTTCCTAGGGTTGTTCAAGCCTCTTATGTTCCAAGTGATAATATTCATTTTAAACCAGGTGGAGGGGAGGTAGGGAAAAATGTTTTGATCTTACCGGAGTTTATCAGAAGCTTTCCCAGTTCCTGTAGCACAACATTGTTGGGTTTTCTACCCTTCTTTCTCTTAGATTGCTTTGGAGACTAAGGTTGTTGGTTGTCCTCGGGTTTGATACCCATATTGCCTATCTCTCCATGCACACGATTGATTCCTATGGACTTTGCCTCCTCCCTCATTAGGAAGAGATATTGAATACGATCCAGTTGGTCCGAAGGGATGGTTTCCATACCTTGTTTTTTCCAATGGTCCAAAATGTTCGGAAGGTCAATCCGTTCCCTTTCCACGATGTCGCGAAGATCTGGATCCTCTGTTCCAACCTCACTGGGTGTCATTTTAGAATCTCCATCCCCTTCCTACATTGGGTTGTTTATGTCATGATTTTGATCTCATGTCGATCCTCTGTAATTCTTGGACGTGTCTCGAGTTGGTTGATTCTCCATTGCCTTATTTGTCTTGTTCCTTCCGGTATCTTTCTCCCCTTGCTTCTCTTGGCCCGTGTCTCTGACCTGACTTTGGTTCTCCGCCAGGGATTGAAAGTTGTTCTTTGTTTCTGGAGTACTTGTTGGGGGGAGTTTATTTTGTCATCTATTTCCTTTACCTTTGTAATTTGGTCGAACAAAACCTTCTTCATCTTGGGCTTGTTTTTTTTTTTTTTTCTTGCTCCATTGTTTTATTTAGCGGTCATTCCCTGAATAGATGCCCATGTTCGTGACATTTCCTACATCTAAATGGGATCTGTTCATAATCAATATTTTGGATCCATTCCTCATCCCTAAATTCCAAGCATATTGCTTCCAGGAGTGCACCCGAGACATCCATCTCAATACAGATTCTTGCAAATGAGGTGTATTTTCCTTTTAAGGTCGCATACGATGCCTTGACAAATTTTCCCAGTTTATCCCCTATTGCCTCGAAGGTGGTAAGTAGCCAATAGTCTAAAGGTAGAGAATAAATTCCGATCCAAATTGGCACACACTTGAAAGTCTCCTTTTCCAGGGAGAAATTTTCTTTCCAGGGTCGCATATACAGCCTGACTGAGGCATGAAAGTAGGGCCCTCCTTCAAAAACCTTGTCTCTATCCTCTAGATTCATGAAGACAGTTGTGAAAAATCCTTCTGATACTAGGTGTAGGTCCACCTCTCTGCATGGTTTCCAATGGTATTCGATCCAACTTCGTAGGAATTTTTCAGTTGGCCATAGGCCCGTAAACTTACAGATCAAGGCGTGTGCCCTCATCTGATCTCTATATTCTTGTGTATGTGGATCTTCTAGAACAACTTTTGGGATCATTGTCGTTTTTTGCTTGCATGCATTGTTCCTGCCCACACCCATTGGATGTGTTGGGTCTGTCATCTTGCTTTGGTTCTCATTATTCTCCTCTCCAACTTGTCCTCTTTTCTCGTGCCTATCCTCTCCGTGCACCTCTGACACAGACCCAGATGCCCTTGTTTGTGGGGCCTTGAAACCCCCCCTACGCGGGCCTTTCCCTATGTCTACCACGACTTGCTGATAGGAAGGAGACCCACTCCCTCCCCCTTTGGTAACCATGTTACTCATTGAAAACCTTAAAACCTGCAAAAATTGTGGTCGCAATTCAAACCTGCACTACCCATTATTGAAATATCTATTACAACAATGTTATTATAGATATAATTTGTATTAACTTATAATAAAAAATGTTATTATTTGAAGAAGGAAACATATATATAGGAAAGTGTTGGTAAAGAATAAATCTAACAGCATATCATTGTTAATTAAAAGAGTTGTTATTCCTATATTGCTTATCATGCTTTACTGTGTCCAAAAACTTTAGCATTCACATTACATAGTTTTGCGAAATTCTAACAAGTTATACTACTTTTCTTTTTTTATGAATTCTTCATCGGTTGGTGGCACCAGGGCCACTTTCAGATCTAGAAATGTCATTTTCGCACTATTCTATGGTTTGTTGTGTTCCAATCCATTCTAATTCTGGACTGAGGGCTCTAAAGATGACTCCCTCACATCCAATTTTGTCTGCATCGTCTCCCCCTATCTACGAAGGAACTCCAATTCATCCTGGAGTTGTCCAATGAGAGCTATTTGTTGTGCCAACGTTTTCAGGGCAAAGGAGAGAGTCGAACTATGGGAGTCTACTTTGAGAGAAAGTCGGAGGGTGAAGGTAAAGTTATCATCCACTAGCTCCTCATCTTCAAGCACCCGAGATTGTTGAGGAGCTTTCCCGTGTGTCGTGATGAGAGACAAAATGCAGGGATCAAAATCTATAAAAGTCGAAGTCACAACCAACATACGACCGACCAAGCTTGCCAGAATCTACCTTTGAATCCAGGAGGTAGGAGAGAAGAGACAAATTTCAAAGCACACTTTGAATTTATAAACAAAGGTATTTGGCGACGACAATGATTTTAATAGGAGCACAACCGAAATAAAAAGGAAACCAGAATAAATAACCAGAAATATGTCCCAATTGTAGTGCAGGGTGTCAATAAAGAGCAAAGGGATAAGAGCTCCTTCACCAAGTCACTGGGATACCACCGCTGCAATCCACCACAGAGAATTACAAGATTTCCATATACAAGTTGAATTTAGATAGACTGACCCAATAGACAGACTTACTTCTACATTCCTTGTAATTTTACTATGAAACTCAATTAAATCGCGTCTCTCTGAGCTTTCCTCCAAACACTGAAACAACTGTGGTGGAGAATTTGGGTCTCCACCTGACCACCAGGTGCCTGAATTTAAATTTTCCTAGGGATATTAATTGAGATTCACTAAATAGGCCAAGAGATGGAAATTTTGCCCGAGTGATAGAACTTCAGCTTTTGGCTTCTTAATACTAACCAGTAAGGGCATTCTCCCATTCTTAGTGGGACCTCGAAAGGAAGGGATGCATGAACTCGGGCTGCTGAAGATCTTCCCACGAACCAAAGGTCCTGATGGGGTTATCATCGCCTGTACTTTATGGGTTTCCACACTTCCTTTCATGATTACAACCTTTTCATTTGTCATCAAATCCATTAACGCTTGAGTTGGCATGATGATTCGAAGTACATAATGTTGTGAAGTACCACGAGGGTAAGAACTCATGGCTTGTTCACACATCTTCGTGGACGGGACTGGCGCCAAGCGCGACCTACACATCCCCACGAGCCAGGAGACGATGGAAGTACTGGCTCTCCATTCTCATTTATAGTTATCCACGCTTTGCATGAAAATTCCACGTGTCATCCTTTGTTCTTTGTGGGCCCAGCTAGCCTGATTTTGATTTGGGGTCTTTTCCATTAGGGAGGGGCTATGAATAGGACTCGCCCTTGGACTTTCAAGGATCCAGGGGCCATTCTGATTGCCCAATTAGCCATTCGATCAGCTTCTCGATTGTTTCCTCTCAGTATATGATAGAAATTAGCTTTAATGGAGGACAAGAGTGTCTTTGTTTGGTCAATAATTCTCTGGAGCTTGGTGTCTTTAAATTGGTTCCGAGAACAAAAAATCGAATAATGTTTTTTGAATTAGCTACTGTTGTGATATGCTTCAGTTGTTGTTCTTGTGCTAACAAAATCCCTCGGTAAATTGCATAGGTTTCAGCCATATTGTTGGTAGTCTCGCCCAAGTTCCAGGAGAAGTCTAGAAATCGATTTCTTTTAAGGCTATACAACACCCTCCCACACCTACCTCTCTTGGAAGAAGCAACTACATATTAATTGAGATTATAATTTACATTAAAACAATAAATTTAAGTTTATATTTTATTAATGAAATAAAAATAAAAATATGAATATGAAAAATATGTATATAATTAATATATTTATTTATTTATTATATTTCTAAAAATTAAATTTAAATTTTATTAAGGAAATAAAACTATATAAAATATAATAATAAGTTATTTCATTTGCTTATAATTTTAAAATTAGTTTTAAAAAATAATTTTTAAAATAGAAAATATTATATTTCTCATGTTTTTATATTATTTAAATTATATAATTGTATAAAAATTGAAAAGCTAAAGAGATACGTAGATGAAAATGATATGTCATGAATATTAAACTTCTACAAGAAATAATATGTTGAGCTAATTTGGCTATGTGCATGTGAAAAAGGTTAGTCTTCCAAGGTGGCTCAATAAGATCTTAATGCAATTGAACGCTAAGGCTACACAACTTGTTAAAATTAGGTGATTATGAATATTTTTTAATTAAAATTAAGAAAAATTGTATTATAAAAGTTGTCCAAGTTATTAAGTAAAATAAACAACTCCTTATATGTCAAAAAAAAAAAAAAAAATTAGAGCTTGCAAATTTCTACAGTTAAAACATCCCAAAACTTCTTACAACTATATATTATGGAAAAAACACATAATATTTTAATTGCTTTAGAAAATATTAAAACTTAGTGGAAGACATGATGGTTGTTGGCTTCTTCCAATCCAATATTGAAAGGAAAAGAATCTCAATTTCCAGGATCCATATCATGTATCAATTGGTGAATTATGTCTTCTTCCTTGAACTCCCCTTGAGCAGAATTTATTAACATCATGTGATTAGAAGCACATGATCGAGATCCTTTGCTCAAATTTACAACCATGTTTCTCAGCATATTGCATTGTGCTTCCAAAGTGGCTATTTGTTATTTTTGTTGAACACGTGTACTCATGATTGAGGTGATTTAGGAGGTGTGTTGATGCTTGTTTACATTGACCTTTGAGGTGACCAAGAAGAAGGAAATCTTATTACATTGAATAGATTCTTCATGCATTTGAAGAACTCTCGAATTTGTTGAGCTTCCATGTAGTCCATTGTTAGGGACCTAACCTCCCTAACCCCACATAGGTAGAATAATACATTTTCCATGTAATAAAGGTCAATATTAATAAGGCCTAGTAATAAGGAAGAACAAGTTAAATGTAAGAAGACCTAATAGAAGCTTTCGCTTCTAGAAGATCTTCCTCTAGATTGTTCTTCTGGTAGATAGATTTAGTATAAATAGGAGTCAAGGGCATGAGAAGTTTTGTCTTGAGAATTATTGTAATGGAGTGTTGCTCTATTGGAGGTTGCCCCCTCGAAGAGGCAAGTGAAACTTGTTTCCTATCATTAAAGGTATTATTTTGGTGTTGTGGTTTCCACTATTGTGTTGTTTTGTTGTTATTCTCTACAATATTTATGTTTTCAGCTATTATAATAGATCTGGTACCTTACAAGTGGTATCAGAGCACTTTCCTTGGCAGAAAATTGTGGGTTATTTTTTTTCCAGGGTAGAGATGTATTCCAACATCTTAAAGCTACAGAGATTTGTCGTTCAACGTATAAATACGTGGTTGGGGAAGCATACACGTAGGAACTACAAGTGGTACTTAAGCGCACATTGTTGGCCACCCTTGTAACCCTCGTTGGTACCCCTTCGAGTGGTAGTACATCAGACAACACATGTATACAGATCGACCTAGATATCCTGAAGCCCTCTGTAGATAAATAGATCGACCACCTGACTGTTATAGTGCCATCGAGAATAGCACCGAGAAGATACTCTCTACTACCTGGGTAGTTGGGTAGTATGACTAAGGGTACAATCTAGCCTCCTTAGTTAGTGCCCTGAGATATTGGGTCGAGTACTACTATTGGACCCCGAACGTATATCAGAGAGCTATAACACAAGGAAAACCCTTGTTTGTAGAAACTCTAAATACCCTAACCCTTGGGATGGAAACAAAAACAGAACAGACAAGATCTATTGCCACGCAACTTTACCTCCCACATTCTGGTTGCGAATTACTACACATTTTTTCTTGTTAAGAATTTAGGCCTTTCAACATTGCAGTGTTCCTCGAATCAAAGTATAAGTATGGATCATGCCTGCTCCATTATTTGATCCCTATCCCATTGGATTCCTCTCTCTTCCTTGATCCTGACCCCCTTATTTGGGACTTACCCCATTGGATTCCCCTCATCGCCTTGATCATCGTGATACCCTTCATCCATAACCCCTTTTTTGTGTGGTCCCACCCACCCCTTTTCGGTTTCCCCCTTCATCATGGCCCACACCCGTAGTCAAGACCATGAAGCCCACCTCAATACCTTGTCCTATGATTTCGCATAGGCTCAGAAGGAAGTACAACAGCTCAGTGTCAATATTACCACCATCAATAACAAAATGCATTCCACCATAGAAGCAAAAATGGAAACCCTGAAATAATACCTCTCTACCCAGCTTAAATCCTTTGCTGGCCATATATGTGCCAAGTTGAATATCACTGGAGACCTTACCTCCTTCGACCCACCTTTACACCCCGAAGGTGAAACTTTCTCCAATTCCCAGAATTTTCAGCCCCATCACTTTTGGTGTGACCTACGCCTTCTACGAGTGGATGTGAACAAATTTGATGGCTCAGATCCCACTAGCTAAGTAACTCAAATGGAACATTATTTCTCTTTGTACGATATTACGGATGAGTTGGCCAAACTCCGGTATGGTTTTCTTCATCTAGATAAAGTACGTTGGCAATGGTGGCAATGGTGGCAATGGAGAAAAAAATCCCACCAACAGTATGTGGCTTGGACACAATTTGTTGCAGAGATTTATGAACGCTTTGACACTGACACCCACCATTTAGGTCGTTTGACAAAGTTGAAATAATCTAGCACAATGGAACTTCAAGGAAGATTTTATAACTGCTTTTGAGCGATTGGATTTCTGCACAGAGGGCATGTCTGATGTTTTTTTTCGAGAATGCTTTATCAGTGACCTCAAGGATGAGATTTGTGCCCATGTCCTCATGGCTCGCCCCCAGAGTTGGGTGGAAGATACTGAAAGAGATAAGGAAGCACAACATGTTGTCTCTTCTCAAACCAGAAAACCCTACTTTATTTCTCGCCCTAAACTAGTCACTCCCACTCCTCCTTCCACTCAACTAAAGATCCATAAATTGACCCGGGAAGAAATGGTTCAACGCCAACTTGAGGGCCTTTGTTATAATTGTGATGACAAATATTTTCCTGGGCACAAGTGTAAAGAACAAAGCCTTTTTATGGCCATCTCTGAGGATGTTTCTGAAGAAGAGGTCGAGGCTCCCCATGTGGCCGAGTCACCTGAACCCACTGACCTGACTCCACCCTCAGACCCCCCAAAAGTTGAACCGATCATTTCCCTGAATTCTCTCACTGGATTCTCTACTACCCAAACCCTCAATATAATTGGTTACATTAATCATTGGAATGTCATCATCCTCGTTGACAGTGGCAACACCCATAATTTTATTCATCGTTGCAATACCCAAGAAACTAATTGCTATACCCGAGCAGCCAACAACTGTCAAATCATGATTGCCAATGGCAGGTCCATGAAATGTGGCAGGCATTGTGAAATGTGTGTCTCCAAATAGGTCAGTAACACATGAAATCTCATTTGTTTGCTATCGACATGGGTGGTTGTGAAATTGTGTTGGGTGTCGAATGGTTAAGGACTCTGGGCCCCATTCTCATGGATTTTAAGAAATTAACCATGCAATTCAACCAGGAGGGCCAACAGTATAAGTTCCAAGGAATCACATCAAGTTCCCATGAGATCATCAGTTTCCATTGCATGGAAAATCTCCTCAAAAAAGATCATTCCAGAATTATTGTACAACTCCATTCCATTCATGCCACTAAGACACCCTTTGTGCCTCCTAACCTCCAATCCATCCTCTCCAAACATCAAGTTGTTTTTCCACTCCCCGGGGACTTCCTCCTTCTCGTGGTGTTCATGATCATTTCATTCCCTTCGTCCCTGGAAACATTCCTCCTAATATTCATCCCTATCGTCATCTCTTTGCCCAAAAAAATGAAATTGAGAAAATTGTTCAAGAATTGCTCGTCGCAGGCCTTATCTGTCCTAGTACTAGCCCATATTCTTCTCTTGTGTTCATGGTACTTAAGAAATAAGGTTCTTGGCACAATGTGTGTCCTGAATTTCACGCCCTCAACAAACTCACCATCAAAGACAAAATTCCCATTCTTATCATTGATGATCTCTTGGATGAATTGAGTGGTGCACAGTTCTTTACTAAACTTGATCTTTGTTCTGGCTACCACTAGATACGTATGAAAGAAAAAGACATTCCAAAGACTGCATTTCGAACTCATGAGGGCCACTATGAGTTCTTGGTCATGCCCGTTGGCTTGTGTAATTCTCCCTCCACTTTCCAAAGCCTCGTGAATCATGTCTTTCGTCCTTTTCTCTGTCATTTTGTCTTAGTTTTCTGTGATGATATTCTCATCTATAGTAAAACCTAGACAACCCATCTTGCTCATGTGGATCGAGTTCTTCATCTACTCTCTTAGCACCAACTTTTCCTCAAATGATATAAATGTGATTTTGGAGCCTCGAAAGCCAAGTACTTGGGTCATATTGTTGGCAAGGTAGGTGTCAGGGTGGACCCTAAAAAGATTGAAACTATGCATGGTTGGCCTTGCCCTAAGACTCTCAAAATATTGTGTGGTTTTTTGGGTTTAATAGGATATTATCACAAGTTTGTTAAGAATTATGGAAATATTGCGGCTCCTCTCACTGCTCTACTTAAAAATAATTCTTTCACTTGGACTCCAACAACTAATCATTCCTTTCAAGCCTTGAAGGTGTCTATGTGCACCACTCTTGTCTTGGCCCTTCTTGACTTCACAAAGACCTTTGTCCTAGAATGTGATGCTTCCGGGAGAGGAATTGGAGCAGTCCTTATGCAAGATAGTCAGTCTTTGGCCTTTACCAGCAAACAACTGTCAGAGTGACATTTGGGCCAATCAATCTATGAAAAGGAAATGTTGGCTATTCTACATGCAATGGATCTCTAGCGCCCTTATCTATTGGGGAAACACTTCCAAATTAAGATAGATCATTAGAGCCTCAAGTATTTTCCAGAGAAACAAAAATGGGTGACTAAGCTATTTGGATATGATTATGAGATCATTTACAAGAAAGGAAAAGACAATGTGGTTGTTGACATTCTTTCAAGAAAATATGAAGATAAAGGGTCCCTTTTTTCCCTCTCCTTCATTGTACCAGATTGGCTCCAAGCTATTCGCCAGTAATGGCTGCAAGATCCCAAAATTTCACGTCTGATCCAACAATTGCAAGACAATTCTCCAGTTTCCCCAGGGTACTCTTGGCACAATGATGAGCTTTGCTACAAAGGTCGTTTGTATTTAAGTAAATAGTCACAACTTAAATCCACGGTGCTTTCTGAACTCCATGCTACATCCACAGCTAGGAACTCAGGGTTTACCAAAACCTATGACAAGGTCAAACGTTCTTTTTTCTGGGATGGTATGAAACATGACGTTCGAACTTTTGTGGTGGAATGTGACGTATGTCAACACAACAAGGGAGAAACAGTCAAAGCCCCAGGCACACTACAATCGCTCCCGATTTCACCCACTATTTGGAGGGATATCTCTATGGATTTCATTGTTGGTTTACCTAAATCGGGCAACAATTCAGTCATCATGGTCCAGTTGATTGTCTTTCCTAATTTGCTCATTTTTTTGTTGTTCAACACCCATTTACCGCCTCCATTGTGTCTCAACTTTTCATGGATCATATCTTCAATCTTCATGGCATGCCTCATTCTATTGTTTTTTACGAAGATCCCACTTTCATCAACAATTTTTGGCAAGAATTATTCAGGCTATAGGGCACCCAATTGCATCTTAGCACCGCCTATCATCCCCAAATTGATGGTCAAACTGAAGTTGTCAACAAGTGTTTCGAAACATATTTGAGGTGTTTTGAATCTGAAAGGAAAAATCAATGGGATCAATTGTTACCCCTAGTTGAATGGTGGTAAAACACTTCTTACCATACAACTACTCACGTGACTTCTTTTGAAGCAATATATGGACAAAAGCCACCTTCAATTCTCTCTTGCATGCCATTCATCTCGAAGGTCTACATGGTTGACCAATCTCTTACAGTTCGAGAGGTTATTATCTGTACCCTCAAAGAGAATTTGGTCATGGCTCTGAATCACATGAAGCAACAAGTAACTCAAGGTCGCTCAGAACGTCAATTTGTTGAAGGGAACCAAGGGTTTCTTCAACTGCAACCTTATAAGAAGACTTCACTCAAGGCCGATCATTGTCAGAAACTGGCGCCAAAATTTATGGTCCTTATACAGTTCTCAATCGCGTGGGACAGGTGGCCTATCAGTTAGCTTTGCCCAAGCATTCTAAACTCCATCTTGTTTTTCATGTTTCTTTCTTAAAGAAGGTGATTAAAACTAAGTTCCAAACTCAAACTATTCTTCCCGAGTTGAATGAAGAAGGCTCCATCTGGTTGCAACCATAAGCAGTCTTGGACCAATGTGAGCGTCTTCTCCGTCAACACACCATCAAGGAAGTGTTAGTACAATGGACAGATACAACTCCAGCATATGCCACCTGGGAGACAACTACCATTCTGCAAAAAAATTCTCATCTCAAGCCTTGAGGACAAGGTTGTTTTTGAAGGGGGGGGGGCATGTGTTAAGAACCCAATACTGAATACAAAAACACCACAACAGATATAGAAGAACAATATAGAAAAACACAACTTTATTATATCAAACCCTTAGGGTAGGGCAACACCATACAATGGATCCTATTATGGAAGGGATCCTCTCCTGT